>JALLPB010000032.1:0-30544 GCA_036939975.1 Cyclostephanos tholiformis | reverse complement strand
GGCATAAGACTTCCGCCACTTGTATGCCTGGGCATATGTTTCCCGTACTTGAGCAATTGACTCGCCATTGCGGACGCGCACCAACGCATCCATGATCGAGTCAAATTTTTGGCGTGTGCCCAACTTCCAAGATGGGCCAGCTTTCTGCATCATGGGGATGAGAAGCTCATAGAACGACCGGGCATGAGCGGCGTTGATGCCTTCAACACCCTCTATAGCAAAGCCATCGACAGAGAATGCATTAACTGCAGGCGATTCGACCGGATTATCGGGCCGGTCAGCACCAGGGAGGGGAGGGGGAACTTGTTCTGGCCCATCATCAGGATCATTTTCTTCCACGACCAGTGGGTCAACCAGCTCATCGTCATCAGGATCATCTTCTTCATTCGCATCCGGCTGATAATCGGAATCGTCCTGATCCGACATGGTACTGTTCTTCCGGAATGCCAGTACCAATAATGGGATGACAAACTACAGTCACAAATGGTTCCAGCATGGGTGGCCGAGGGGGCTTGTGTCAGTACAATACAGTAGTTTCAAAGAAAATCAGACTTTCAACATAGTAAACGGGTAAGACGGGAGGGCACTACAAAATTTCCAGTACGGGACAGGCCTGTACCAGAACTGGTACCAGTACCGGTAATGCGCTGCCCCGTACCAGTATTGGTAAAGTGCGCGTTTAGGCACTAACATATTTATTGTAGTACTTAAACGATATATTATTCTTCCTTGAGGATGAGGCGTGATGGGCCATGGATTAAGCAATAAATCGAGAGCAGCAGCCGCATTGACAATATGAATACACATGGCAATGATCCACCTACTACAGCGGATGCTGTTGATGGAGGGGTCGTTGAACCATTGGCAGCATCACCATTGACATACGGTGGTGGGGAGGATGACTACGCAAAAAAGAATGACGCCGCCGACGCCGACGCCGACGCCGACGTTGCAGGAACAGCAGCGACAGCAGCCGTAGGCAGCGTCATAGCCACGATGACAGCGGAAATAACTTCGGACCCGTTGGACGATGAAATGTCTGCTTCTGCATCTAATAATGTGATGGCTTCCATGGATTCTCCTACACATGTCAAGACGGTTGACGACGATGGCTTGCACATCGACGATGATGGCTCATCACCGAGAACTACAGATGCAGCTGCATCGGCAACAACAATGTCATATTTTGAAACTGCACTGCCATCACTGACATCAAAGGAATTCTCGGCATCAGAGGCAGTGCCAGCATTAGAGGTATCATCATTAACAACAACATTGCAGCCATCTCAGTCGTCTCCTCCTCCCACCAGCCCCCCCTTCCTCTCCACAAAGGTCACATCAGGACCCGCCCACTGGGATTCCGTAAAATCTCGGCTCCTCATGCTGGTATCCGCATCTATGTCGTCGTCGCTGGCGCCGTCCTTGATATTATCATCATCGTCCTCGTTATTACAGCTCCTTTCTGAAATGCGCGGTAAGGATTATTCGAATCTGCCAACAAGTGAGCGCTCATTTCTTTTGAGTGCCTTATTACCGGCATTGTCCAAGATACTGGTCGATCCGAATGGTAGAGCAGCTACATATATCCGTTCTGCTGTTGCTAGCGGCGGTGGTGGCGATGGGGAAGGCGACAGCGGAAACAAGGAGGGGAATAAAAAGCGCAAGAGAAAGGACAGCAAGTCGGCAGTAGCAGAGAAGTTCTCCGACTCAAATAATGACACTGATTTGAAATCGACCACCACGATAAAACAATCGAAGAAGAAGAAAAGGCAACAAGAGTTACCCCCACCACGAACGACGCCATCAGCATTCATGCCCTCGCCAATGTATCACGTCCCGCCTCATAATGCCGACGTCTTAGCAGTATCACCTTCGCAATCATTATCATCGGAGACTCATACAACCATACGCAATGCTGCGCTGCAACTGCTCGAGCAGCTGACGTTGCAATTGTTGCTCACCGCTCCTCTCTCGCCATCTTCATTGTTTGAATCACATCGCAATGACCGAAAAGTACGCAATAACATTGAAGTATTCCTGTTCCGCATGCACGCGCCCTCCATAATGAGCATCGCCATCCACGTGATGATGGAAGATACCGAGAGTAATGCACTGTTGGCGAATAATGGCTTGCTCGTTCGGATTTTACGGGGATATCATAACACGTCCGTAGTATTGATGACGATGGAGGGAAACAGCGGCATCAGCAGCGGGGTCAGTGGTAGTGGTGGCGGAAAGGAGGCTTTGAAAACTCTACGTGAGTGTCAGGCACTATTGGACTTTGTGGTGGAATGTTACAAGCGTTTAGGAGGGAGTGGGCACGGCAAGAGAAAGAAGGGGGCGAATAATACTCAGACCACCAAGAGGTCAGACACAATACCAGAGACATCATTGTCGCCAGGCAAGACGCCAACCAAGAAGCTGACAACTACCTCAAATGAAGGTCAATCGATAATGATATCGACACCCGAAAAGAAGAATGTATCTAGTGAGGTCATGACGGCGACATTGCAGCCAAAGAGTTTATCCACCTCCAATACCAGCATCAAAGCGACGACGACGACGGAGACGGCGATTATCGTCGAATCATCCCAATTGTACCGCCTTCTCTCCGAAATGCCATTAACGATCATGCTGCTATTTAATCTTTTTCCAAATAAGTTGGCTAGCAAGAATAATATGTCAAATTTGCTGCCAGCAATGATGGATTTTTTGCATTTACAAACGATATCGACGTCATCGTTGCTGAGGACAAATCCTGGCGGTGGCGGCGATGGGGTGACGACGGGGGCATTGACGACACCATCATTGTCCACTCCCCAAGTTGTTATATTCAATAAGGGGAAAGGAGGATCATCATCATCCAGCCAGCCTTCTTTAACTGCTGCAACCGCAGCTGCTGTGGGCGACGGGGCACCAAATCCTGCTTTGTTAGCAGCAGCTACCACAAAAATTACAACGACAACGACGCTCGCCAAATCGTCAACGGCCTACACATCAACGCCCCCTTCTGCTACAATTGCAACCATCGGGACAACAACAATTTTAGCAACTCCAAAGAAGGATGGGCAAACGTCATTATTGCACCAGCTAGAATCGCACCAGCAGCTCGTTGCGTGTCAAGTGAAGGTGGTATCATTCATTACACATTTACTGCTGTTACTAGCACCGTCATCACAACAGAGAATTAGCGGTGGTAATAGTAACAATCGCTATTTTACTGTCGCTACAGCGGCGGAGACTACTTTAAAATTATTCGAGGAGAGCTGTGCTACGTGCGTGCTACAATTGTTGCGCCGTATGTCTTCGTCATGGAGTCTCCTTCGCCGAACTGGTGCTGCATCTACGGCAACGACGACAACGGCGATGACAACTGGCAGCTATGATGGCCGTTTGCATAACCTTCGTCATCAGCATCATGCAATCCAAATGAGGAAGGAGCTGATGGTGAACATATTTCATATGCTATCAACAAAGTATCGTCGCGGCTTTTACCGACATGTTGATGCATTGCTAGATGAACGGCTTTTAATAGGCAGCACCAATGCAATATTATTGAGGCATGGAGTCGGCGGAGCAACATCGGCAGTGGTGATGCTTGGTGGAGGATTAGATTTGGGTGGTGATGGCGAGGGTTTCATCGGACGAGGAGGCGATGGTAAATACAACAATATCGAATGGAACTGCACTATAGGAGGTAGCGGAGGTGCCACCCGTGCCGTTGAAGGAGTAACATCTTTAGCCTCCATGCAACCGTTGGGATATTTTATTCTCACTGAATTCATAACCCAGATCCGTACGAAATTGACTCCCGCGCAGCTCTCCAGAACTATTCGAATCTTTTCGAGACTGTTACACTGCGATTTGACCACAGGCTTCTTTGATGCACCCAGAATCATTGTCCAATCGGGACTGCCAAACTTTACATCCCCCTATAGCGACATGCAAATAGCCTCGGCGAAGTTGTTAATGCATCTTCCTGAAATAATCTTTCACAATCGCGACCCCAATCCGCAAGTTGGTCGCGATTTGCTGTTCCGAATCCTGAGATCGTGCGTGTCCAAGTTGGAGGTTGTGAGTTGTTGGATCCCGGATTTGTTGAATGCTGTCGCAAAATTGAAGAGTGACATTCGGTATGAGGACAAAACCGAGCAGGTGGGCGGCGATGGCACTGATTCTACTTCATCATCGTTGCCACTTACCATCATTCTTAACCTGCAACTACTCCTTCGTCCGATAATACACGGCATGAAAACTTTATTATGGTGTATATCAAGCTACTCACACCAGCGAGAAAAGGATCGACAGCGTTCGTTGTTGGCTGGGGAGGAACAGTTTCCATTACCACCCCAGTTTGCATTACTGGGAAGTTCGTCACATGACAACAGGAAATTTTTCAATGAGGAATTGAATAGTGGAATGACGAAAATGACGATCGGCGAAAGGTCATTGGTCGAGGATTTCATTCGTGTGGGAGTGCCTTGTTTGCGCATATTTAAGATAAATGTCCGCGATGAGTTGAACGAACAGCTGCAGCCATGGAGGAGCCCACCCAGCTCCATCGACGATGAGAAACGCAAGATAAATCCCGGGCATCGCGAGATACTTGAATCCTTCGCAGTATCATTAACGTCACTGGAACCTTACAATTTTCGAGTCGTCATTGCGAACAACCTGCCTTATTTATTTCATCAGATGGATATTGAAGAGGAAAATCTCGCTATGTTCAGTCATTTGTTAGTCACTGCAGGTGCGGTCAGTTACGAATTTGTCGAGGTGATTTTGGACTATTTGATGGCGAATGTCGATGGATTGGGTGAGTATGAGAAGAAAGCTATTTCAAACACTTCTTCATCGACATCAATGTCAATATCAGATTCACAGATGGATGACAACACAAGAAGACCAAGTAACACCAATGTCAACTCGCTGCCACCGCCTGTCCTTACAAAACGAGCACGAAATTTATCAAAGTTATTCAAGCTGGCTTTCTCTTCCCTCATCAAGTACCCGCGTAATGAGAATGCTTTCTTACCACATTTGCAAAAGCTGGTGAAGGAATGTGTCCAGCGATCGATGGAAGAATGTCCGTCACAGAGCATGATGGGTGGAGTTTGTCGTATTTGCTACGAGAAAGAAGTAGATTTGATATGGCCGGGTCCTTATCTGGATATCATCAGAATATTATTTCGCACGATATCAGGGAAGTTTGACGCGTGAGTGAAATATTATTAAATAATTTTTCACCCCTTCGTAATGTTTATGAAAAAATGACGCTCACCTCCCAAATTCCTACAGGTCATACAAGGAGCTGCTTCCATTGGTGCCCACCCTTTTGAACAACTTTTACCGTATTTTCACTGCTACATGCTCCATACCACTACGGCAAGTTATTGTTGAAATATGCTTAACCATCCCCTCACGCCTTTCGATGCTACTCCCGCATTTACCACTCCTGCTGAAGATCATCATACCTGCATTGAACTCGAATATGGGAACATTGACAAATTTGGCATTGCGGACATTGGAATTTTGGGTGGATAATCTGCACCCCGATTATTTATACCCTATTTTTGCAACGCAGGATGACGATGGCACTGGTTTTTGCGAGCTTATGGCGGCGCTTACGCGTCATTTGCTTCCGGCGCCCTACCCGTATGGATTGTTGTGCATGCGATTGCTGGGAAAGATGGGAGGTATAAACCGATTATTTTTAAGAGAGATGGTGGGATATGTTGATTCAAAGCGAACGGAGGAAAATAGGAGAAGAGTAGCTAGTGGATGCGAGAATCTTTCCATGTACTGCGAATGGCATGGTATAGCTGGTGATGAGCCATCTAGTGATATGTCTTTCTTCTTGCCATTTCCGTTGGATCGTGCCGTAGAAGTGTTGCGCTGTGTTGCCGCCGCACCTTCCATAATACCTGCGAGTCACGACAATCATTCTAATTGCAATTCACGACGGCCATTGCAGGTAGCTTGCAGAAATATTCATGAGCTGCTATCAGTCGACCCAAAGACGTTTGATTTGAAAAAGTACTCCATCGACGTCATGTTGGAGACCAGGGCTAACCAGTCAAAAAGCGCCTTTACCGTTCTGCAGGCTGCGTTGGCTTCGTTATTGGACATCGATGACGAAGAAGGAAATGGACAGATATCAGTTTGTACCAAGAACGGAGTAGCATTGACTAAGAATGATGCGATTGTTTTGCAATCTGATGAAGAGGGAGAACCAGACTTGGGAATCTCTCAACAGGGTAGTATGAATTACAACCGCGACTTCAAATTGGTATGCGAAGGATTATACGCGGCATCGAATCATGACGATCTCAAGGATGAGGCAATGCTGATATTGAAGGGACTGGGTTCACACATATTTTATCTACTCCTAAACCACCGGGCAGACATAACACGAATCGACCGTGATGGATGCTCTATCGATCCATACCACGGCGATGAAAGCAGCGGTTCAATGGACAATGAAAAGTATAATTCTCAAAACTATATTGCTGAAAAAATTCAGTTCAAATCGTTTGGATGTTTTCGTTTGTCGGGACCACTGGACTGTAGTGATATTGATCCTTTTGTTTTTAATGAGGCTCTTGCGGATGCTTTTACCGATTCTAGTGTGAATAAGTCGCATTTTACTGCCATGGAGGTGATGCATCATGTGGTTGAGTTGTTTCATATTGTCAACGGTAGTGCCGAGACTACACCTGATGAAGACAAGAATGAGCCAATAGATGCAGAAATGAAGGATGCGGGTTCTCCTACAGCCACCGAGGACGCCCTACATTCCCAAGATACCACCTGGGGTGATGTTTTTTTCGAAAATCTTTTGAGTAAATTATGTCATTACTGCTTCAGCCAACCGTGGAATCATCGCACTGGAGTTATGTTCGGGTTATTTGACCTTATCGTCAAGATGGGTCTGAAGTGGTCAGCCCAGTACGAAGTTGAAATCCTTCACACGGCTATGTTCATGGTAAAAGATACTCCTGATGGGATTGCCCACGCATCCAAAGCGTCCGCGGGATTTTTTTTACAAGTGTCGTGGTTCTTCTTTGGCGGACCGTCTTCTTGGAATGAATCAAGTACTGTCCTTCATGATGTCTTGTGTCCAACGGCGACTGATAAAAAATTCAGAGAAAATGTTGACAAAGAAACACCCCCTACCCCATTATCTGTGAAGGCTGCGTCCCTTACTTTGATCCTATCTGAGATTGCTTCGACGAAGCCCCTTGTACGGTGAGAACTCTTAACCTTCATTGCCTACACGACTTGACTAAAATGAGAGTATTGTTCTCATCATTTTCACATTGACACGGTCTGATATGCAATTCTTCATCACAGATTCGTCGTACGCCATGCGGTTCGAATGATAACCAGAGATAGTGCCTCAATCGATGAATTACTTGTAAATCATGTAAATTCGTTGAAGCGGCTCATATTCCCGAAGTTATTGAGAACGTTACCCCTTCCGAATATTTGTGCAGCAGTCGATGCATGCGCATATATTCTGGACAGAGCGCCCAAACTGATTCCTATCGAGGACCATAATCTTCTCGCCTTTCTATCTGAACTTTTGAAGATGATATCGATTGCCGATGGTGAATTTTCGGACCCGAGCTTCGGAAGCGTCGTCCTGATCGATAAGAATGGCTTTGCCGTCAATATTGGTGGCGAATCTGCGAGTCAAAATATGTCCGGCACGCACGCATCATCAATATTTCTAAGAAAGGCAATGATTTTAGAAGACGACTCGTTCGGTGGTCGAGTCCTAGTCCCTCAAGAGCTGCCTTTAGGTATCCAGCTAAGAGTTTCTACGCTTTTACTGATCAGGGCTCTTATTCGAGGATTTGCTGACGAATTTTATGATGCCGATCCGCAGTCTAAAATTGGAAATATACGACCACACGTAAGCCACTCTCATATCTGCCACTTCGATGACAAAAAATGTCAAGTTCTTGTATGCTCACCCCATACACTCACACTGGCCATCATGATTATTTCGCAGGTCGTAAGTCTTCTGTTCCGCTCACTTATTTCAGAGCCCCCGGAAGCCGTTGCAGCAAGTGCGTCAGCGTTACATGATGCGCTGATCCTTGGCAAGGAAAAGGATGAAGGATCTTCATCGACAAAGGGACACAGATTATCAAAGGAATTGATCCAATCCTGCATTAGGCCAATATTACTCAATTTGAGAGAACACACGAAACTCTCGTTACATCTCCTGAGGGGTTTGTCACATTTATTAGTTCTCCTCTCTTCATGGTTCAATAAGACTTTAGGAGAAAAATTGATAGAGCACTTGAATAGGTTTGGCGAGCCGGGTGAGTGCCTTTTTTGCTATATTTTGCAGTTTCATCAGTTGTTGCATCTGATACAATCCCTTGCAACATACGTCTCCATGTACTAGACAAGATAATGCAACTGCAAGTCTTTAAGCCCGGTGACGAGCCTCTTATTGCTGCCGCTGTTTTGGATCTCTTTTCTCTATTACCGCAAGCGTCTCAATTTGTTGAGTCCTTGATCAAGCAAACCGTAAGGTTAGAGATGGCGCTGCCAAGGTATAAGCCATGTCTATCAGCCTCACCCTTCAAAGAGCCTCTTGCGAAATACTTGAATCGACATTATGCTAGTAAGTTTTTATTTTCGAGAGGTATCGTTTTCGTCGGTATTGAAACTCAAGTGCCCTCTTGATGAATGAAAATCGTCCGTGAGCAGTTGCTGTCAGTTTCTTTTTGCAAGAGCACCGCCTCTGCAATCCAGTTTACAGTAACTTATTCCAAGAAATGCTGAAGCGTGAAGACACTGCGTTGCTCAGGGACTACCTCAGTGCCAACAGTGTTTTGTTTCTCAATCTTTGTTTTGACCGGCCACTTCATATAATTCGATCAGAGAAGTCGTCAGCCCCTGAAGGTAAAGTAGCTGTGTATGGCATAAACGAATGGTGCTCCCCATCAACTCAACGCAAACTAGAAGTATTAAGGCAGGAGATAGAAGTGAAGAAAAAGTTCCTTGCACTAAAATCTCAAGAAGAAGCGAGATCGCAGAAAGCACAAATTAAGTCGGATGATTCAAATCCTGAATATCGGTCTACATTGCAGACAGCTGTGGAGCGCGCAAATAAAGAACTGGAAGAAGCTAGAAATGCTTACGCTAGAGAAGTCTCTCAACTTAGCGCTCAGAGTAATGTGTCCGATGAGACTATGACAATTACTTCGCTTGAGCTACAACACCAGGGCTTAAAAATTGTAGAAATACTGACCTCTCTCAACCCTCAGTATCTTCAGAATCAGAATGATGTTGTTCGCGCATTGAGATGGTTGTGGCGCTCTCGTGGGCGACATTATCGACTCCTACATGAAGAAGAGATTCCACCTCGATATCATTGCGAGTCATTGGCACTTGGAAAGTTCCTTGTGTCTTATTCCAAGATGAACCCAACGGACACAGACGTGTTGTTCGATCTTATTCGGATTTTCGTAAGTTTTTTTTTGTCTTACAGACATGCCTGCCAAAGGTGGCATGTTGGTAACCTCTGATGATGACAGTGGATACATGGTGCATTTGTGATTATTATATTTAATTCCGCGTTCGTTTATTTTACCTCGTGTATGCACAACTTTTTCAGCTGCAACCATTATCTACATTCGATTTCTCATTCATCAAGCAGTTCTTGCTATGTAAAGTTTCGAGCGATAATACTGACCAAAAAAGGATACTTCAGAGGTGAGTGAATTGTCGTCGGTCGTTGGCTACATTGTTCTGAGAATGATTGTGCTCACATACTAGTGTCACCTTCGAAGGTTTTCAACATTGTTGTCGAGTGAGGGGTCAGACGAAACAAAAACCCTCAGTGCGCAACTGCTGGTCATTCCGATGCTAAAGCAGACTTCGTCTAATTCATTTTTCAATGACTCTTCTGTAGAAAAGCTAATAGAGTCACTTCTGAAAGATGATTCTCATGGGCCGATGCTGACTTGCGAGTTGTTACATATTGTCGCCACGCTCCTCGAACACAAGCACTTACAAGACATGACTGTGTATCGGCATACAGATTTGCTCAATTTCATTTTGGCCGCGCAAAAAAACCACGACGACCCCAAAACTATGTACTATGCATATGTAGCATTGAGCAGATTCATCGCAGTTTTTGATACTCCTTCGGATGTGATTTTGCAAGTCTATTGCTCTCTTATACGTGATACGTCAGCACGGGAGGCGTTGGATGTGCTTCTTCCTGCCCTAAGTAAGCGACTTAGCCAGGATGAACTAGTGATTGCTCTGAAGTTCACCATACAGGTGCTGCGCGAGGATAATAACTCCATCCCACAAATGGCTCATATTTTGGTGTCAGTCACGCGACATCCAGAGGTTTTTCGCATCTATAAATCTGAGTTCATCCCACACATTCTACAGTCACTCTCCTTGCTAACAATGCAGTCTACTGTGGCCTTCGAACGAATCAAGCTGTCGGCAGACCTTGCAAAGCTTCTTTTTGATTGGGTTATTGCTGGTCGAACGTCAAAATCAACAGAAGAACTGAGGGGTCTTGATGAAAATACTATTAATATCATTGTGAACAATCTTATCAGAGGCGTCTTCGCGACTATCGCAGGAAGGCCTGATCAACTAGGTCAACGACTACAACGTCAGATCCTGTTGCTGCTGAGAGATTTTGTGTCCTATCAAAGAAATTGCCAAATAAACCCTTCCCCTTTCGAAAAGGTTCTTTTGCACGAAACCGATGCAGGAGAAGAACGCAAACACGATTCTGATGAAGCCAGCAACAGCACATCCATCCGGAAACAATCTAGTGATTCAACAGCAGTAGATAGCTACGACGTCAAAATAAATTCCCTCCGTGTATGTGCCGAGATAGTCCTCATTCTGATCCAGAACGACCCAAAGAATTCTTTCCTAGATCAATACGGCGCGATGATTGTGAATCAATGCTTTGGAAATGAAAAATCAAGTCTGGGACAGAACCTCGAGGATGTAATTATTCACTGGCTTTCCAATGGTCATGAGAGTAATGACACCATTTCCTACATCGTTGCCATGCTGGAAAGAGCTCTACGAGAGGGAACTATCAGCCAGAAGAAGTTATCCTTATCAATGATAGGAAAAGTTTGCGACGTGAATCGTGACTTCATTGAGCCCTTTTCAAGTTCTTTGACTGGTCTTGTTGAAGAACTAGCGGCCGAACACGTGAAGGAACTTATAGACCAGACTTCCAATTCATTCGTAATGCAACATATGGCAAAAAGTTGGCACCAAGACCAACTACCTGCAACACCTACGCTTGGGATTTTTGAAGCATCATGTTCCATCGGAAAGGATGTACAAATGATTAATAGCGGCTTTAACAACCAAGTTGTGGTGGTCGATAACGAGACCCTTAGCATGTCACTTCAATTATTAATTTCATCGATGCAGCTGGCCGCATCAAGTGACATCCTCTCCACATTTTCAAGGACGAGACTTTCATTTATAAGATCACTGAGCACCATATTAGATTTCAGTTGCTCCATACCAGTGCTCATGACGGCAGTATCTATTATTGGACAGTGGATAACGGAGAATGGGCAAAAGATGACACTTACTAAAAGCGAATGTGAAAGTTTTTTGCTGCAATTGGCTTTATTGGATTTTAAGAGACTCCCAGAAACGTCGTCGCATGCCCTGAGTGATTTGATTTGCTGCATCGTCTTGTCGATGTATGGTCATAACTCATCGATGATTCAAAATTGTTCTATTGGGCTTGACATGTCTCGATTATTGCCAACCATTATTTTAGAGATCGTGTAGACAACGATGTGATCTTCCAAAAACTTTTTGTTTCATGCTTGTTATCCAGAAATCCACATGTGCGATCGTTGTCCATCGGGATAATATCCACGCAGCTGAAATATTGCGAAATGGATGACACTATTGATACAGTGGGTATTTCAAACAGATGCACAAGTGACATCCTTGTCAGTTTACTAAACTTGGATTATGAGAGTATCGGAGGCCGCCTATGGACAACTGTCTTTGTGGATGTACTTCTTGCTTCATGCCAATATGATACAGGAGGTGTGCGTTTGTGTCGCCAAGGATTAAATGACCAAGTTTTTGCGACCCAGATGAACGGACATAGTTTGCTCCTGGGATTTATGCGTCTCAATCACAAGAAATCCAGTGCCCGTGATTGCAATGTGAATTTTAGGCCCGATGACATTGACGGATTTTATTCGCCTTTTCTTAAAGTCATCAAGTCACTGAGAAGTGACGAGCTTTGCGGCAGAGGTCGTTGCATTTCAGCCGTTCGAAACCTTGTTCACGGGGATGTCGACACTTGCCAATCTATGTTAGAGCTGTGTTTCCAGTCAGTGTGGCAATCCCTCCTGGACGATCAAGCAAGAGCTTCTCTCATAGAACCACTTGAACGTCTCATCGCCAAGCCGTTTCATTCACAAGTGGCAAAATCACGACACGGCGGTCAGACAAATGCTGTCCAATCAATCTTACGGGTACTTGTGCGCCTTCGCCCCATGCCTTTCATTGACCATTTCCTTTTACAGTCATTAGCAGTGACCTACAACGTGCGCAACGAAGCACTGTCCCTTATTGAGAGACGGTATATTTCAACTAAAGCGCATGTTCCCAACTTAGACTCGTCATCAAATGAATTGATTAAAGCTGCTCAGAAATGTTATGACTCATTGGGAGACCGCGATGTCGCACTTGCTATATACTCTGCTATGGCACAGCTCCCGGGAACAAAGTTTGCTCTGTCATTGGACATGTACGATCTTGTGAATGAGTCGACCAAAGCCTATCTATCTTTGATTGACCGAGCAGATGGAAGTGGTGACATGTTTTTACCGACAGAAAGTGAGATGGTTATGTGGGAGGAGCGCTGGGTTGAATCTCACAAAGAATTGGGTCAGTGGTCAGTAGTGGAAGAATTTGCTTCCTCTACGAAGGATACAACTCTCATGCTGGAATGTGCTTGGAAAACTAATAATTGGGAAAAGGTCAAGTGTCTTTGTGAACTGCCATCGGTAGTAGCCTCACTTGAAGATGGCGACCCTCTCACTAAAATCACTGAGATCTATCTAGCTATACATGAGGGGAATCTTGGAGAGGTTGAGAACTTACATTGGCAGAGCGCTCAACTCTGTCTCCATCGGTGGAGCCTCATGCCCGCAGTCACGACTGGGGGGAGCGCCCACAACAGTATTTTTCAACTATTTCAGAGACTAGTTGAACTTCGCGAGTCAAGCCAGATCGCGATAGAAACTTCATCGCACTCAGCCAGGCGGACGATTCCTGATCTGAAGCTCTTACTCAACTCGTGGCGGCATCGGCTTCCAAATTTTTTCGAAAGGGTATCTCAATGGAACGATATTGCTCTATGGCGTTTGCAGATCTTTGATGCAATTGCCCGGAATTTTTCATGGACGAATGATCCAAATGTAATTGCAACACTTCAAGATCGTCCTTTTGTATGTATATCATTGGGAAGAACATCAAGAAAGCAGGGTCTGAAGGAGGTGGCTGCCTATTTCCTGGACAGCCTCAAAGAGCCTGGAATGGATGTCGAATACGAGTTCTTAAAACTGAGAGAACAAGTTGTCAACTTCCAATTCTCATCCGCTGACTCGTTGAAAGATGGATTGAATTTGGTAAACTCAACAAATCTCTCACCTTTTGATTCGCAACAGAAAGCTGAGATTTTTCGATTGAAGGCACGGTTCTTCTACGAATTGAACGATAAGCCGAAATCTAATCAGGCGTACTGTCATGCTGTTCAGATGTGCCCAACTTATGCCCGGACATGGGTCGATTGGGGTCACCTATGTGCTTCTTTATCTGATGATGCGCAGAAACAGGCTGGAGATGAAAAGACTGATAGCAAGGAGTTGTCAAAGAAGGCCGGTCTTTATTTATCCCAAGCGATGGGTTGTTTGTGAGTTTATCTTGATTTTTTATTACTCGTTCCTGCCGCTCCAAGGTCTAACAGAATCATCATTGCAGTCTTGAGGCAGTGCGATGCAATCCAAATGAACAGTCACGAGACCATATCCCATTATGTCTGTCAATGCTTTCTAATGACGGGCCAGCTTATGGCAATCTTTGTCGCACTTTTGAAACGCGAAGTGCTGTGTTGCCATCTTGGGTCTTCCTTCCGTGGATACCTCAGCTGCTAACAAGGTGAGTTTGAAGAGTACTGCGGATGTTTAAATGATAAGGCGTGTAAGTGATGTATGTATGGGTTTATACTATGTTATTGTTTGAACCGAGAATGGTTTAGGGTTCGCAGAAGTCGGAGGAACTTTTTCAGGGTGGAAAAGAGGAATTTTCCGTCGATAGTTGTATGGTGCGGAAAAAACAGCACCAATATCTGCGCCGACGTCCTTCTCTCAGCATCCATCGTTCGTTCCTTACCCATTGCAATCAGTCTCTGTCGTACCGAAGCGCGAGCTATGAAAGCTGTCCTAGTAGGCATATTAAAAGATCACCCTCAGGCAATATACTACTCTCTTCGTTCCTTTTACTTGGAACGACGTGATATTGAGAGATCTACAGGGCAAACATCCGTCACTCAAAATGACGCTGATACACTGACATCATCAAGATTAGCGGAAGAATTCATGTCAAATCTCAGGAAGGTGCACCCAGTTCTATGGAGTAAGCTTGAATCAATCCTAGAAGACTTGATTGTTCGTTTCCGGCCTAGCTACGACGCTGAACTTTTGCATTCCATAGTCGCTTTGCTCGAAAAGGCGTCAAAGCCAGAATTTAAAACAAGCAAGGATAATACGATCAGTGGCACAGAGACATTTGGTCATCTGGATGGCTGCACCAAGACATTGCACTTGCTTGGCGCGAAATTTTTCAACATAAACAAGGAAAAGCCCGACAGCGCAATCACAAGGAAAGCTGTGTTGTTTCAGTTAAAATATTGCGATGAATTCAAGAAAGACTTCCTAATTGAGGAAGAAGGCCTAAAAAGCGATGATCTCGTTGCCAAGCTTCACAAGTGGAAAAAAATGCTCGATCGAGGAATATCTAGGGTACCTAAAACCTCAAGCTTACAGGGAGTCTCGCCCTCACTTTCTTGGTATTCATCTCAACCTCCGGATCTTTGGGCTGGAGCCTGTGAATCAAAGTCGTTAAACATTTCAAATTCTTCGCACGATGCTTATAGCTCACTGGATAATGCATTATTCCATGCCAAGAGATCATCTGCATTAGTAGCTGCCAAGGCCAGTGCACAGGCTGTGTTGGTTGCAGCTAACTCCGAAGGTATTGGTGGGCATTCGGGGGCTGCGGTAGTTGAAATTCCTGGGCAATATGCACCAACATCATCAAACATCCTTGATTCCAGACCAATCCCCGAACTTCACGCGAAATTAGTACGGTTCCACCAAACCCTAGAGCTGAGTAGCAGCTCTACCAAACACCATGTCCATCAAATTACAATGATCGGCAGTGACGGAAATATGTACAAATTTCTATTGCAGCTCGCGATACCATACTGGATTCGGACTGATGAGCGGTCAGCTCAAATGAATTATGCGATACGAAAAATTCTACGTCGAGATTACCGGGCTTGTAGGAGAAGTTTGACTACCAGGCCAAGTGTCGTTATCCCCGTTGCCCAGCGGATGAGGATGAGTGCCAACCGATCATCTTATGAGTCATTGGAATCCATTTTTTGCCATGTGCAAGGACCAAGAACAAGCATGCTCCCAGCTTATTTCCAGGAAAAGGTTGCCGAAATTGCAGCATTGCGTAACCATGCCCTTGGAGAATGTGGGCGACAAAATGAGACACAGGTATTGAATCAAGCCAAGCTAGAAGTCTATCACAACATGTGCCGGGAACTTGTCCTCCCAAATGTGTTGTCGAAATATATGGACGGGAAGTTTTCTGCTTTGGAACAGTTGTATCGATTCCGTCACGTGTTTTCTTCTCAACTGGCAGCCAACTCACTCCTTCAGCACGCACTTGCAATTATTGAGAGAACTCCGAACAGATTTGCCTTTTGTACTGTCACGGGACAAATGATATCCCAAGATTTTAGATCGCAATACAATCACGGTATGTTATATGTATTATATCATTCGGAAACTTTGCTCTAACAATATTCTTCCTAATCAATACTGAAAAATCTTCCTCGCGCATAGGGTTGTTGGAAAAGCACGGCGTACCATTTCGCCTGACCAGAAATATATCTGAATTTATTGGACCATTTTTGATCGAGGGTGTGTTTGTTCCATCTCTTGTAATTATATCTTCAGCACTGCATGCCAACCGAAAGGTGTTGAAGCCGATTCTTCACTTGCTACTGAGAGACGATGTCATGGCTTGGTATGTTTCAAAGTCCTCTTCCAAAAACGACCAAAAGATGCAAGAGGTCGAACGTCAGCTTTCCGATCGGATATGGAGCAATGTACTCTTTGTCCAAGGTCGATTCGAAGAGTGCTCCATGAGGGTAGTGGATGATGCTACTGCTGAAGCAATCAAACCGAATCCAGACCCGATCGATATCAAAGTAAGGTCTCTTATCAATGCCGCTACGAACACAGAAAAGCCAAGCCAAATGCCGCCAGCTTATCAACCCTGGCTGTAGTGAAATATTCAGCAAAAATGTCTGGTGAACCAATTATTTATCACAGATCATTTTTTTTTCATTCAAAACCTCAGCGGGGATGCATATCATATTGCACTGGGGTCGGTAGGTTGAATGGGAATTCCCCAGCCCAAAGCTTAGGCCTAGTTCACGCTACTCTCCAATATGGGTCCCACCAAGTGCTTGGAGAGTCAACACGCAGTTCTTCGTTTTGTGAGGAAAGTGCATCAATTTGAGGAAGGAGGCGAACCTACATCAGCCGATGATCAATGGTGCATGTAAAGTGTATACATGTAATAATATTATTTAGAATAACATTTGCTTGAAGCTGAGTATTTAGGCGCTTCAAATATTTTCTTCTCGGTTGATCTCGGAAGACACGAAAAAAATGCAGAATGCCTCTCTTTTCAGCCTTCGACTCGACAGTTATGTCGTTTGGATTTATCATGGGGAATGGCGGTTACTCTCGCGCGGACAAAAGTCATGGTACACTGGCACCGTTTCGGCTTTCGATAGTGTCGAAAATGGCTGCCTCTGTTGCTGCACCGTCGCCCCGGTCGCCGCAGGATTTGCGTTTACACTTGCCGACGTCTCATCGCTCGTCAACGAGCAGCGGCGACGGGATTGGTGGCAGCCCAATTATGGAATCTTGAAGATGATGTCTTCTTCTTTGGGCCATCGGTCCTCTCGCCAGCGACGTAGTCGCTTTTGTCATCGTAGACTGGAACTGAAGTTAGTTGAATTCTTCAAAGTAGCTGAATGACCACGGAGAGTTAAATAAATCGGCCTCCTCTTCTCTGGTGATTATTTGCGTTACCAATCAACTGTGGGTACCGATTAACCTTATGTGTTATTTTCGATGCTCGATACAGAGGACACAAAATATTACCACCTCTTTAATATAAAGCCTAGGTTGAACTATTTGAGTTTTATCAGACCATCTACTCAACAAGGAGGAAATCTAGACTCCCATAGCTCAGAATATATATTTAACAAATATGTAGATTTCCGCAGCTGCGGAGCTCTGCGCGCGAACAAGGATAAATCTGAACCCCTTAACTGGATTGGATGCACATTAGTGAAATCTAACTAAAGTGGGACTTTGACTAAATTAAGTCCGTCTTCAGGGTCCTCCATATCATCGTAAGTAGCAAACGATTCAGCTTGCGCATTTTGCTCATTACTCTCACGTGTCTCCTCTGCACTGCGGGTGCGGGCACGGGCCAGCTTGACAATCATTGCTGCTGCTGCAATCACGAAAACCCCGATCCCAGCCAGGAAGCTAGCAAGAACGACCGCATTACCCTTGCCATCACTGACTAAAGGATCAATCACTATGGATTCGGGAAGTTCCGTCATCAAAAGGGACATGGATGAATCGAACTCCGATAATGTAATTGAAATCGACATAGATAAGTCAAAGCGAGATTCATCAATCGGCATAGATGCCAATTCGAAACTGGCCTGGTCAAGGGAAGGCATGGAAAGAGACTCTTCCATCAATTTTCTCATCATCTCCTTTTGTCTTGTCTTGTTCTCAATCGACGTCGATGCCATTTTGTGCTGCTTATTCACATTCCCAATTCGGTGACGTTGGGGAAGGGTGGAAAGATTTGCCTGCGTGAAGGTTGTCGCCGCGAGAATGCCAAAGAAGCAGATGGCGGAACTTTTGCTGGATTGATTGGACATTGTTCAATGTTTGAGGATTGGAAAAGCTTGTTTGTCGAGGAAAGCTTGTTCGTGGGTGAGAGAGGGAAATGGGATTTTATGAGGGAACAAAGGGGGAGTGAGAGAGTCGGCAGGAAGTCGTGTTTTTTGTTGTTCGTTTACTGGAGACGAAATCGCTACTACTTTTACGCGAAACGAATCTAACTGGTAAGGAAATTCGATTTATCTCTTTTCTGTTCCTACTTGGACAGGTATGAAAAGTGTTATTTCTCGTCTCTCCATTGATATATAGTAAAAGCAGAAAGTACCATCCTACATGCTTAGGATATCCTACGGTACATGTTCCTAAGAAGAAAACCTATGTTCCTCTCGAGCTCTCGATATTGAAATAACAATTAATTATTATGCGCTCTTCATCCCTCGTCGCCGAAGGCTCACTATTATCTTCTGGAAACATCATCGTCGCAGTTATTACGCTCCAATTCATCAAAAATGATTAAGTCCATCGTATCCGTCGCCCTATGCGTCCTTAATCTCTCCTCGGCACAGCTCGTCGGGGTTATATCTCTTCGGCGCATTCGCGAAGAAACGACTGCGATGCCCAAGAATAAAGATGAACCCCTCTCCCAGTACAAGCCAAATTTGAGAATTGGCAACAAGGAAAGGGTTCTAGCTGATATGTCCATGTCTGTTCCGTCAATGTCCATATCTTTGGATGATGATGCGGAGACTTCCTATCCAACTTTCTCCCCTGCGGGTACATCCTTTCCAACCTACAGTCCAACCTCAATGTAACACAATAGACCTGATTCTGAAGATTTTGGACATGCCAGTCTGTCAATGGAGCAAGAGAAATGGGACAGAATTCATCCTCTGTGGAACAATAGTAAAGAGATGGTGTTCGTCCAAATTGTCAGACAAAACAACTAAGGGTTTTTCGCGTCAAGTGCTGCTTGTGAGCGTGCAGGATGTCGGTCCTTGGCCATTTCATATTAGGAAAAGTATTACACGAATACAGTGTTAATATCAAAAAAAGTTAGTTTTTACATAAGTTTCACCAAATTAAACATAGAATAATAGCCAATCACGCTATCTTACTGCTCAAATAACTAACTGGCACCAACTCAAACAGATAACTTTCTACGAATTTCCGACACCTGTATGCCTCTCGATTGCAATGCCATCCACGAATCGAGCTACCTGCGATCAACGGGCCAACATTGACTACTGACGGTGTGATTCCGCTTCAGTCACTCAGACGCACGTTCCGCAGTACCAGGGTACGTGGAACATGGGTATATCTGAGCAAAAGAGACAGTTGAATCTACAAGGGCAGGTCAATCCATCGTCACAATCTGCGTCAGCAGAGCAGGTGGTGCCAGCCCCTCCCACTGTCGAAGTAGACGACACAGTGGGATTTACTGAAAACTGTCCGTCTTCCAGCAACATCATTGACATCGACAGGGAATGTTGCTGGAGGCTCCTAATCGTCATGCCAGCACTCCTCAAGTTGGACGACTGACTGGGTACATCGTCACGATATTTCATGGTCGATGATCCTGATATGATATTTATATCATTGACTCGAGCTCGAATTGGGACATTCACGAGCTGCGCCGATGACAGGGCGATCGTGCAGACGATCACCACCGCCACTTCGAAGAATGCTCAGGACATCCCGTGGCAATTTGGTCGTCCTCCTGGTCTCAATTGTGTGAGTTCTTTTTTTTTAGTGTTTTTTGTTTTCCCATCATGCATGTGAGAAGAGCGATTGTCTTCGGCGACTTCTTTTCTCACTTTTCCTCTCTTGTTTATGTGGAAGCAAGTCTTCTTTCTTGATTGTCAATTCTCTTGATGATTCGTATGGAAGTCCTTCACATGCAGCCTGTTCAGGGTTGGCGGGAGGAAATAATTCAAAACTTATCTACCTAGGTACTTGCTGGATGATAAGGTCAGAGGAAATGAGATAAAACGAGAAGCATCACCCTCCCATTCCCAAGGTAAAAAAAACGCGAAATGAACATCTCCACCAATCTACTGCCGCTGCTAATCCTCGTCGCATTGTCATCAACTCTTGCCTTTGCACCGAGCCGTCTCGTAGTGCCAATTTCCCACGCCCTAAGAGTAGCCTCGGACGACGAGGATGATGGGACCAGCACGATCAACATCGCGCTCGTCGCTTCTTCCGCAACGGTCGTCAACGAGCGCCGCGATGGACTGTGCGCGGCACTAGAGGGGCATACACTCTGCAAGATGACCGGAATGCGACTCTCCATCGCCGATGTGCCCGCGAGTCCCGCGATATCGTCGACGTGGACCAACGAGCACGTTGACTTACTTCGACGAGCGGACATCGCCTGCTTCGAGGACGCTTCCACCGTGCAGTCGTACCTAAAAATTCTCGACGATCGCCTAGGCGTTTCCCTGGACATGAGCGAGGAGGACAGGCGAAAGCTGCCCAACAGGCCCGACCTTGTGCGTGACATCATGGGCGGCGAAGCGACCGCGCCGATGATTGCCGCCTGTCCCGATTCCGACACGGCACGGGAGTGTTTGAACAGCGGACGTTGGACGTCCAATCACATCTATTATCCCAAGGATACGCAAAAAGCCGTGAAACTCAAAATTTTACCCATGTCGGGAGGAGGGGGGGGGGGGGATGGTGGCGATGATGCGACGAGAGACGCGGGGGAGAGGGGGTGCGTAGACGTGGAAGTTTGGGTCGATTCTGTGGTGCAGGCGGCGGGGGACGTGATGGAACGAAAATTCTGGGGCGGCGGCTGGTAAAGGTAGAGATGGAAGGGACTTGATTCAAAGATATCACTGATCATCGAGAACTAAAACATGGCAAGCGTTTATATATTCACATTATTCCCCGACATACCTACATCTCACTTTTACTTTGCCTTGAGGGCGTCGTACGAGGCACCTTGATCCAGATCCTCCCTTCCAGGCATATCCGACGAGTAGGATCGCCAATACGGGAACGGCCCCCCGTTCGAACCATCGCCCGAGATGACCGTCCACGCCTCGTCGATGACATCCACCAAACGTTTCGGGAGTTTGCCACCACCACCACCACCCCGCGACGGATCGTCTCCTACCGAATCGGCATTTGCGTTGGAGCAGCATCGCAGGTTCTCGCTCA
The DNA here is from genome assembly GCA_036939975.1 of Cyclostephanos tholiformis. Taxonomy (NCBI): domain Eukaryota; phylum Bacillariophyta; class Thalassiosirophyceae; order Thalassiosirales; family Thalassiosiraceae; genus Cyclostephanos; species Cyclostephanos tholiformis. The sequence goes on along the minus strand of JALLPB010000032.1, from coordinate 9,095 downwards.
ACTGCGATAAAGAGCTCGCGCCGATCAATATACCGTCGTTTTCGCACAATGCCGAATGGTGCATCAACCAGCGATACGTGGCATCCACCATCGATATGTTATCGCGTTCGCAAGCCGATCGTATCAATTCCAATGCCCTAAAGTTCGATGACGTGTAATATCTGGGCATGTAATTGGGATTGTCCTTGAACCTGCCCTCCCTCACCTCTCCCGAATTCGACGTGTGCTTGCCCGTTAGGAGACCCGCCGCCAATGGATTGTACGCCACGAAGCGACAATCGTTCTTACGCAACAAGGGCAACAATTCATTTTCCACGAGACGATTCAACGGATTGTACAGTCCCTGGTAATAAGTCGGCCCGACGAGTCCATATTCGCGACAAAGCGCGAAGGCGCGCTCGACCTCCGAATAGTGATAATTGCTCAATCCGATGTACTTAATCTTCCCCTCTATCAATAATTCGTTCATGGTAAATAACGAATCCAATAGCGGATTGTCGATGTCCGGCTGATGGAGGTAATATTCGGACACCGAGTCTATTTTCATCGCGTCCAATGACGACGATAGCTGGGAGCGTATTCCATCCGGGGAGAGTCCGCCGGGTTGGGACGGATGCGCCTTCGTGCCGATCGCGATACTCATCGACGACGACGACGACGACGACGATCCATCACCGACCAGATTTTTGAGGGCTAGTCCCAACGCGCGCTCAGAATCGCCTCCCCCGTACTTCGTCGTCGTATTGTGGTCGGGTCGTTGCGTTGCGAAAGAAGAATAAGAAGAAAAAACATTGGTTCAGGTCGTCGATCGATACGGATGGGGTGGGGGTGGGGCATCTTCATAATGTGAGAAAAGATAGTCGAACGCCCCGAACGCCTTACGTGGGGGGGGGGGGGGTACTCGGGCGGCTCGATACCTAAACAACAAAATAATATAACGTCGACATTTGACCATTACTCACGATACGAGCCGTATCGACGCGGACTACTGGCGCGTTACCATCGTCATGAAAGTCTACGAAATCGGCCAACATTCGCGATGCGATGGAATCTGCGTTTTAGTTCGAGAATATTATCATATGAAAAGGTGTATTCGATAAGGCACGGAACGACAAAAAGAAGGAGTAGGTTAGTGTGCGAAGGGGTTGGGCAAAGGTGATGGATGAGCTTTGTCGTTTGAACGCCGTCGTCGTCCATCGTCGTCCATCAACGCGACGAACGACGAAGCAGCGAAACAACGATTACGTACACCCCCCCCTCCCCCCGTTTTGTTTTCAGTTAATTAGTTCACCTCCTTACCGTTGACGTACGACGATGTCTGTCCCTTCCACGAGAAGGTCATTGTGCCGAGATATAGGTTGGGAAGACGCGGTACAAGCGGGATCGTGGTCCTCATGATGTCTGACTGGTTATGTTGGATCGGGTTCTCTACTGTGTACGTTTGGCATGAATTTACCATCGGGTCCCTGAAAGGGGAGAGCTAAATAGTCTCTATTTCAATTCTTACAATCCGATTTTTCGGATGGTTTTCATTCATGTGGATCGAATTTTTCATTTTTTCGTGGTACTAATTTTTACGAGTTCCTCCTAACCTAGGGACAAGGGGGAGACCGTTTCAAAAAAACTCTAAGTCTAAATCATGATTTAACTAGTGAAAATTAACACGGCGAATTCATCGCTAAATCAAACTTCGTTATGTAATTTTGTTACAATACTTCAACTTATTTCATCAACTTCAATATTCCGTGTTGACTCATTGTCTTTCGGATGATATTTGAAACACTGACGTGTTTATTATGTACTTCTGTTTACAGAATTAATGGTTATGTGTGAATATGATATGTGTATCAATATGATACTTTCATAATTTTTAATATCCCCGTTGTCATGAATTATAATGCCATCACCAGGTCGATTCAGGACCTAACTCTTAGTTTGTCCAGCTGGTCATCTACTGTCTGCATACCCATCAACGAATCAAACCAGTTTCTTGATATAAGCAGTGCTGCTAAGGGCAGTAACTCAACCACCCCCGTTGGTGCTATTAATCAGCCCAACAAATTTCCTACAGGAGAACGTCTTGGTTCATTTTACAGGTTTGATCCTGCTCTATACACTGGGCCTGACTCTTGGGATGACTTGAAAACCATGTTGTGTAAGACAGGTTGTGTCAGTGGCTGCAAAATTTCAACGAGGCAAATAAGGCGTCCTAATTCATCAAAAAAGAAATCTTTCACACTTGCTTGTCAGCACTACCGTACCTATGAATCACGAACTGCGATTACCTTTACACCTTCTACCGTTGGTCCGAACAATGTTGTAGCCCAAAAAATGAAGAGGCAAAAGTCTAAAAGAACGAAAGGTAAGCGGTTAGACAAATAATACAACTACAATTATTTTATGTATACATTTTACTAACATGATTCTTGTATATACGATTTGTACAAACTCCCAGGCATTTTAGATATGGCTAGTAAGACTAAGAAATTAGCTCGGAAGAGAGAAACAACTAAACATCCACCTCCGCATTCTACAAAAGAAGTGGATGTCAGACGAAGAGTCACCTCTAGGGCCTCATCTATTGATACCAAATGCACCATGCATCTTATTATTTATCTATCCCAAAATGACGAATGGTTCCTTCACAAGAACAGTTGTCTTGATCATTGTAACCACCTTCCTATTGCAGCGGAAGCTATGACAAAAAGAGCAAATGAAATGAACAGTCAAGACGTATCTATTGTAAGGAACTTTAATCTTATTATTCTTATTTGTATTATTTATATAAATGCCATTTGTACAAACTAATTACGTCTTACTACTTGTGTTATTCAGATTAGCAAGCTGTATGATCTTAACGTGGCACCATCAGTTATCAGTGAATTTTTGAAGGACATAAATTGTGATGATGTTGGAACCTTCTTGCCTAAGACACTGTTCAACCGCAACGAAAAATTACAAGAATTATTGAATATGGATAAGGGCATTCTCTCTTCTGATACCGAAGGTGAAAAAATCATCAAGTATTTTGAAGAGTAAGTTCAATACATTCCCTTTTTTAAGTAAAAATTAGGATGTATTTTCTAACCATTTCCCCTCACGTTAAATATTCGATAGTGAGGGCATTAATTATTATTATGTTAGTCACAAGAGTGGTGAAGGATTGTTTGCATATCCAAAGGGCCGTCCGTGAAAGGATGGGGATAGGGCAAAAGGAGGAATACCCATACCAACATCTGATGACATTGAGACTAGGATACTGAAGATTCGGAGGGATAAACTCATTCCTGATTCTTCTGAATGGATGGTTCTACTGTCATTTGCCACCAATGAAATGATGAGATATATGTCCATGTATCCACAAGTGTGGTTCATGGATTGTACCGCGGGTATGTACAATTTGTACAGATACTATTTATTTCTATAAAGTCTACAATATACAAATCGTACTTACATTATTTGTACTCTTTCACTCCCTCATGATGTATGAATTATACATATCAAAATGTTACAGGAACAAATCGTGACAGAAGTGAACTATTTGTTGTGGCTGTGCGGTCAGCCTCTGGAGACACAGTCCCTGTAAACATGTCAATCATCCCATCTGCTCAAAAGTGGGTTTTTGACACAATATACAATTTGGCATATCCTTACCTGTATTCACCCAACATATGTAAGATGAATCGCATGGTTCTAACCGATGAGAACGAATCAGAGTATCGACCTTATCAGTCTGCAATTGAAACCATGAATGAATTCAAACAGTCCAAAGTCATGCTTTGCACCTTCCATGGAATATAGCAGTCATTCAAGAAGGACCTATATCCAATGTTGCTTAAGGGTGAACATGGTAAAATGCTTGGTATGATTAGCAATTTGTGTATTCTTTGTATTGTCTATTCATATTGGCTCATATTATATATATATATATCTTCGCACAAATGTGTCCTTCTTATTAGGTGAATGGCTTTACAAACTATCCATGCATCAAGCTTGTGTCTATGAAACAAAATCTCAGTATGTGAAGTCACATTCCATTTTAACTGAGGTCGTTGCTAAGTTGTACGCTGATGGGTTAATTACACAACAGTTAAAAGAAGCCATTGAATCATATCAGGTCAAAATCACAACAAAAGAACATTTCCTAGCATATTATATTCGCCGAACAATAAGCATGTCATATGATGCAATGACCACCTCTCCGGTGGAATCCATGAACAATCATACAAAGCACAAAGCAAAGGTGTGGTCATGTATATAATATGTTGTTAAACAATTTTTCTTTTAACAATTCTAATTATTGAATCATTACTGTTCTGATTATTCAGACAAGCACCAAACACAAAACCAGCAAGTCGTTGTTCATGATCAATAGCACAAATCAATGGCGATTTTCCCAGCTTGATTTTAGGAAAAATAGGGAACTCCAACAATCAGTTATTGCATCCAAGTTGAGACAGAAGGATTTGTATATGCAAAAGTCCGTGTATATTGTTAATGAACTTTTTGACCAACGACTTCATGAGAAATGCGTAAGAACTCATCCTGAAGCTTGGATGGTATGGAACTTCAGCAAGTACAAGCCACCACATTTTAGAAGTGACACACTATCCTTGAAGGATAAATTTCCTGTGTTTCCCACTGTCTATTGAGTATTTGTTAAACGGAATGCAAATCAATCCTTTCTATCATGCTCATGTCTACATTATGACCGGTGCGGCATTCCTTGTTCCCATGTGCTAGCAATAACCAATGAGCTGGAGGATTCAATGGTTAAGGTAGAACACTGGAAAGTATATGGTGTCTACTTTGGCATTGAAAATTTGCCATTAAGTGAAGCAATGATGAAGTCAATTTCGGTCCAATCTTTCAATGAGGAGTATGGAACACCTATATCCAATGAATGTTTAGAAAGGTGTCTACAAATACCAAATGAAAGGTGTGGTATTGATACATGATGTTTATCTCGTATATGTTCATTTTTTTTTGTTAACAAATTTCAATGTTCACATTCATAGGAATACGAATGTGTGTTATCCACATATAATGTTTGGTACCAGTGAGAGTGAATATAAGGTTGCATTAATAGTTCAACAAGAGAAAAAACACTTGGACACTGAAAGAATTGCAAGCCAGGATGTTTGCATGTGATGCAGAGGAAAACAGTGATGACATCACAAGTGATATTTGTGATACTGTTTGTTTTGTATCAGGAGAGGATCCCATGACACCTTGTGCTTTAGATTTTGAGGAAAACACAAGAAGCCACTTGACAAGATTTGATAACCAGTCTACATTATTCCCGAGTCCACAGGCAAAACAGCTCCACAGAGATCTCAATTCGAATAGTGTTGAAAAAACAATTTGTATGCCAACAACTGATTCTCTAAATAAATCACGAAAGAATATGGTGGAGAATATTGATTATGTGAAAACTTATTGTGATGTTGAGAATAATCCACGAATTGCAAGAATCTGGGCAGATATGGAACGTTATGTTGAAATGAAACAGAATGAAGCTAGAGATATTTTAGCTGAGGAAATGAGAGTTGATGAATGAGGACAAATAGTAATGTCAGGTATTACACTAAAAAAAGGGAAACCTGAATTGAGATTGAAGGGGTTGTCAGGGTAGAAGTAATGGAAGAACACGGAGACGGAGATGGAGACAGAGATGGCGTTAGAGGAAGTAATTTAATTAGATAGGTATTACAACACATTGGTAATACCAATAGAAGTAATGCTACACTTAGACACACAATTCAAGTCACATCATTATGTTTTGTTCACACAAACTAATTGTAGTAAACTATCCGTAAGAAAATAGAATTGAAATTGAAGGGGACATTGTAGTAAATTGTACATGGATGCAATGGTATGAATCATAAATAAACAATTGACAGTTATACAAATCGTATAACGACGTGGATGAGAATGGTATAATAGATAAACAATTTTTTTATTTATACAAATCTTACAACAACGTGGATGCGTATGATAAGAATCATAGATAAACAATTTGTTTATATACGAATCATACAATGCCGTGGACGCAAATTGTATGAATCATAGATTTATAATTTGTTTTTATACAAATCATATAATGCTGCTAGTTTTCGCTAGTAACTAACTAAGAAGAACACCGAGACCAAGATGGAGATGGAGATGGCAATAGAGGAAATAATTGATTTATATAGGTTTATTATAACACATTGGTAATACCAATAGAATGCTTACACACACAATTCAAGACACATCATCACTACAGATACCATAACAAATCACATTGTTGTGATAGTGTCGTCGATTTTCGTCCCCTTCCAAACAATCCCATAAGGCAATTTCTTTGGTGGTTTGCATCCCAAAGTTTTCAAATACTGCTCATGAAACTCATCATCCTCAGTGGTCATGATGAAATCAGAGTAGTTCTCATGAACGAAATTCAAGCCATTATCCTTATGTAAGATGTAAGGATCTTCAAAGTCATACCCAACACGTGGCCTAAAATGGGGATGAATTAGTTGCAGGACAATCCAGTGATGGATCCATAGACATTTATTGTTTTCATCCTGTTGCAACAGAGAAGATGATTCAGTAGATTCACCAAAAAATTTCTGAACTATTACTAAGAATCTCACCTGATCATAATATTGGAATGAGGAAATGATTCCTTTCATCATCTTGTTTCGATAATTAGTCACGGCGTTGAACAACGCATTCAACTTAGGGTAATTCCAGCCTAACTCCATTCGGGACGATGCAAGCAGACTCATAGTAGTCTTGGGGTTAATTTTAAGACACAAATCGAGTAATATTTGACGGTTGTGTGATATCCCCGCAGTTACTTTATCAGGAACACTCTTGAACAAGAAACATTAAAATAAAGGAGAGCAAAATGAGACATATAAAAATGTTTTAACTGCAATTGGAAACAAGATTACTAACCTTGCGGTAGGGGGCTGGTGTTGAGTTTGACAAGAAGGGATACCAACAATCAAAGTACAACACCATCAATAGATAATTGATGACAAATTGGCAGAAGTGCCTGCTGGGTGTAGCAATTGACTGATACGAAATTGTTGGGGTATCCTGATCCGGCGCTGAGGATCGCTTGATCTGAAACATCATTGAATCACTGATGACTGATTTGTCTTTATTGATTTCAACTGATTCGAGAACATTCAGTAACTTACGTGGTGTCAGATACGTAGCATACTAGAATATGATAATTGTCACAATAAAAAATCTCGTCACTTACCATGAATGCCAAACCTGCCTGAATTTCCAAACAGGGGATGGTCCCAACAAATGAAGTATTTGCTGAATCAAATACGTCAACACCAATAAGCAGTCCCTCCCCTTGGTCATTGCGGAGTTCGGTCCAATCCAAAATTGGCTTGTAACCTATCTTGGGACCACCAAGTAATTCCTGCCCATAGAAGGGCGCTATCATTGAAAATACCGTTCTGTATATTATTGACAAAAGAAATGGAACAAATCATGTTAGTAAAAATCTTAGTTGTATGAATCAATACAGACAGATTAATATAAATAATATTCTTACGTACCTGTATAATTGATACAAAAATAATTCATATAAGATGAGAGGATGGAATTGTACAATTTGTGTTAGTAAAAATCATATTTGTATGATTAATAACAGTCAGATTAAAATAACTAACATTCTTACGTACCTGTCTCCCACGTCAACCGTATCCACCTTCAACCTGTTTTCCCCCTCAAACCTGTCTCCCACCTTGTCGCCATCCACATTCACATCATCGTCATCGCCATCCATCAGTTCTAAAAGACTATCCGTTTCACTGGGCTCATAATCGTCGTCCTTGTAATCCTCACCGTCTTCATCGTCGTCTGTAGATGTCTTCTTTGCCTTCGTCACCACCTTCGTACCTTTTTTATAACCAACCTTCCTATTCTTTTTTCCAACCGTCCTCTTCTTCTTAACGCCTGGATTCGATGCCCCAAGCTCCATCTCTCCTGTTGTAATAGCGCTCAACAATTTCGGCTTCTTGCCCTTCCTGGCTTGATCGGTGTCAGGAGAATCAGTAGTAGAGGGAGATTTGGTTTTAGGGTTGAAAGGAGCACGCCGCGTGGCTATTCCACGAGTAGGCATGTAACGTGCGCGCGAATTATTGGTGTTCGATGGTACTATGTTGCTGCCCTTAATGGTAAGAGCGGTGTTAAAAGAACTGGCAGAAGGAGGATCGTCAGTGCGGATTTGCTCAGCAGACTGAATATCGTTCTCGGTCGGTTTTGTTTGGCGAGTTGAGCGGCGGAGGGTAGACGAAGACATGATGTTTGGGTGAACTGTTATGAATTGAAAGATTAATGTGGCTATTATTCTTACAACGAATGAAAACTAAGACGAGGTGTTCCTGACAGTTACATACACGCCAACAACATCTGCTGTGGATCGCAGATGGGGCACCACGGTATCTCCCTTGGAGGAACAACACATCAAAAAACGTCAGTGGAGACGTGTCAAAATGACATTCAAGAAATGTCAAAAATAAAGCTTTGTGACTGAAATGTCAGTCTTAATGACAGCACTGTGACTGTAATTTCTGTCTGAAAATATCTGACAGCTCATTTTCAGCAATGAATTCGCCATGAAATTTCAACTAGTTAAATCATGATTTAGACTTAGAGTTTTTTGAGAACGATTTGCCCCTTGCGCAGTGGTTGGGAGGAACTCGCAGAAATACATACTGGGAAACAATGAAAAAAGAGATCCACATGAGTGAAAACCATCCGAAAATTCGGATTGTACGAATTGAAATGGAGGCTATTATGCAACCCCTAAACCCCGGTATCTCTTTATGGGAATGGAGCGTAGCCAACATTTTGGCTACAGATCGAGGGTAAAATAGGTAGCTGTGATTTCTCGTAAAATTTCTCTAAGTACTACATCCCGCATATGTACGTATGTAGGATGTACCGGCGAGCTGGTTTTTGGCGGGATCCCAAAATCCAGGAGCGCGTGGATCATTTAATTGGCTCACACCATGGTCCTCTGCCACTCACGTACGTTGTGCGGCATGTAAATGTAGAATTAATACATAATAAAAAATACC
>JALLPB010000031.1:0-30906 GCA_036939975.1 Cyclostephanos tholiformis | reverse complement strand
GCCAGAGAAGCCTTGGCAGATAATAGGAATCCTTTCTTTTGGGGGGAGGGGGGAAACCCCCCCTTTTGTGATAGGAAAAAGTACCAATGAGCTTTTTACGTAACACTTGGTGTTATGGGCCTAAGCTAGTTATTATAATAATAGGGATTTGTTTCATATATAATACATAATTCACAAAAATAACAATGGTGGACCGTCAGAATCGAGTGGGATCGAAATTCGGCGGGGGCGGCGTCTCCTCCGCGCAGCAATCGGAACGCGAGCGTAAGGAGAGGCTGCGCGAATTGGCCCTCGAGACGATCGACCTCGCGAAGGATCCGTACCTCATGAGGAATCACCTCGGCACGTACGAATGCAAGCTTTGCCTTACGTTGCACACGAACGAGGCGAATTACCTATCTCACACGCAGGGGAAGAAGCATCAGGCGGGATTGGCGCGACGGGCGGCGATGGAGGCGAGGATGGCGAGGTCCGGGGGGGACACGGACGTCATGATGATGACGACGTCGTCGAGCAATGCGCGGGGGACGTCCCACATGAATAAGGTCAGGATAGGTCGGCCGGGGTACGAGGTTAGCAAATCGCGCGACCCGCTGACGAACGAACGGTGTTTGACCTTCGAACTTCATTACCCCGAGCTAGACGATCCGCGCAATCGACAGCCCCGTCATCGATTCATGTCGGCATACGAACAGCGAGTCGAAACGCCTCCGGATGGGAAGTACCAATACCTCCTGGTGGCGTGCGATCCGTACGAGACGGTGGGGTTCAAAATACCCAACGAGAAGATAAATAGGGGGGAGGGGAAATTCGTTACGAATTGGGACGTGAAGACCAAGGTGTTCACGTTGACGCTACACTTCTTGGATGGTGGACAATCGAATATCACGAAAAAGTAATAATGATGATGATGATGATGATGATGATGATGATGAATGCGGAAACGAGTTGTTTCGTCCTATCACTTGCATCCATGTCAGGCGGATGTTCCCTCGTCATTACGCTCCTAACATGACCTGCGCCAGAAGTTGATATTAGGGGATTCGGCTCCAGTGTGTGTGTGTGTGACTAACTACTACCGGCCGCCGTTCGCAGTAAGGGAAAGTGACCTTTTCCCCCTTATACTGGGGTGGGGCGAGATAAAACATGTCAGGAGAAAACCACTACAGGAGAATGATCATCCCGGACGAATCGCGTTGGGCTAGAGATAATATTCCTCATGTGTAGTAAGTCGTAACATGGGCATCTTCGGAGTTAATGTCTAATATAATATTATTACAAACTACACGGAGGTTTTCGCGTGCATTCGCTCGCGAGTGGTGGGATACGTTCTACTCACCCCCTCTCCCCCCCCCCCCCTCCCCTCACTCGGCGGCATCGTCCTCGTCGCCGGCGGTGATCTGGTAGTACTTGAGCTCGTACGAGTTCTTCGACGACGCGATCACCCTCAGGTAATCGCGCAATTGCTGTTTCTTGAGGTAGCGCTTCGAGAGGTACTTGAGCTGGCGCTTCGAGAGGCCGAGGTCGCTCGGACTGGCGACTGTGATCTTCGTGCGATCGCGAGTGATGACGACGTTCGTCGGCGCGAGGTTGCCGATCTTGCCCTCGACCTTGATCCGTTCGTTGAGGTACTTCTCGAAGGACGCGATGTCGAGGACCTTATCGTCGACGGGAGCCGCGCAATCGATCACGAACTTGACCATGGACTTCTTCCCCGATGTCTTTCCCTTCGCCTGTCGTGTGGGGGGTTTCGCATGCGCGACGGGACGTGATTTTGGCATGAATGTAATATATATATATATATCAAAATGGATCGTCGTTAGTGAAATGGGATTTTTGGAGGATATATAATATATATAAAATCGACGACTTATTCACGGAGACACTTCACCCCCCCATATATCCCACCCCACCCCACCCCCCAATCCAACGACGCCAACGTCCGACCCATACGCCAAAACGTTCGATCGTCGCGACGAAGCGCGTAACTGCTTACTAAGACGGCGGCGAATTGTGCGGCGGCGGAGAGGGCCCAATCCTAACAGTTGCCGCAAGGAATAGAATGCGAGGTGTTAATTCGCACAGACCTCGTACCCCTCCCGTTCCCTTTTTCCCCTCTCGCGTATCGCTAGAGAGGGGTGTGTGGGTGTGTGGGTGGGATGGGGGGACGGCCTTTCCTTAAGCGGATGTGATAGGGGGCGGATCCATTTCGAGATCTCTTACCATTTTGCCGATATTATAATAATATTATTTTGAAGGAGTAAATAATAATAATAATTGTGCGGCAATGCAAATGAAAAAAAAACTTTGTGAATCGGTACTTCTCTATTTATCGTATTATACTGAACTCCCATGAAGAATATTAGTACACGCGTTATCACATTCGAGTAAGTCCGGTAAGGAAGCGAATAAAAAAAGTGTAGTTGGGAGACATAAATGGGGGGCGATTGAGGGGGGTGCGGGGAGATATTCTTTGCGGGCCCCATCCATAAAATATATCCTCCAAAACAACACCAGGCCAGGTTGTCGGACACAAATCGTTTTGGGAGTGTGTTTGCTTTTTTTTCCGTGTCTACCTAATATGTACTAAAATGCATCGTGACACCACTCTGCCTCATTGACAACCACACAGAGTGCTACCCCCACCACACCAACACCTTCGCACCTTCCAATCAGAGAAATAATGAGGACTCAAGTTCACGGCTCCAGATTCCTACTCATAATAGTCGGACTTTGGCTGTGGACCATCAGCATGGCTTTCCAACTGCAGAAGCAGCATCAAGGGGCAAACCCAGATAATAGTTGGAAATTCATGAGGCGAAGCAGGTTATATTCTTCGATACCCAACGAAGACGACGACCCGATGATTTCGATTGCATGGTCTCCCGCCGGGCAAGGGAACGAATTTCTCTCGACGGGAGAATTCAACGAACGTAAACGGGTGGACTTCGAGGTGGGACGATCTCTTGCTATGACGTTGGTGCGTTCTTCCTCGTATTTTAATTAATGCGTGCATCCTTTTTTTTACCCGCCATTGCTCACCACGCCCGCCACGTCTTCCAACCCAACGAAAAGAACGTCACTCGAGGACAATGGGAACCAAAGCGAGTCGACATCATCGGGCATAGGGGATCGCCCTACACGGCATTGGAGAACACTGCTCGATCCTTCATTCATGCCGCGCGGGCTGGAGCCGACGGGGTCGAGCTGGATGTATTCTTGCTCAAGTGCGGAACCTTGGTCGTTTTTCACGGGTCCGGTGGGGATGAAAATCCGGGCCTGTTGAAATCCTACTGTGGCGTTCCCGGGTCGATGTGAGTGCACCTCGCATAAAAGAGCGGTGCGGGGTTAGATTTGCTCTCTCGTGTCCAAAATCTCACATCTTGCCCGTAATATATCATGCTACTTACTACAGCCTCGACTACACCGCCGAAGAAGCGAAACGTTTACTCTCGTTCAACAAAAGCTTCGAAGAATTTGCTTGCGGACCGGACGAAATCACGCATCCCGGCGATCCGTCGCACTATTGCTTCGTTCACACGCTCGAGGAGGTCCTCGTTACTATTCGTGATCATCCGGAGATATCGCCGGACTTCGCGATAAAGATCGAGCTAAAGGGCCCGAACACGGCAAGGCCCTCGGTCGAGCTGGTTCGTAAATTAAACATGGGACATAGGTGTCATTACTCCTCGTTCGACCATTCGCGCATCCTCGAGGTGCGAAAACTTGACGGCGACGCCGTCACCGGCGCCTTGTTCGATCGATTGCCCGGAGACTTCGCGGAACGTGCCGTCGAGGCGGGAGCGAGCGAGGTCCATCTGAAGTACGACACCTGCACGTACGAGGCGATACGTTCGGCACATCGGGCCGGGCTTGGGACGATGGCCTGGTTTCGTGGACCCAGGGGTATGAAGCAGGATAGCGACGACAAGTATCACGACGTCGGAAACGAGGATGTTGCCATGTATCTTACAGTTTTAAAGAGCGGCGTCGGGAGCATGTGCGTGAATCGACCGGACGTGATGGTGAAAGCGTTGGCAGAAGCTCGATACGAATCGATTCGATCGCTACCCGAACAATAGAATGATAGACGAGTGGATATAATTTTATTCGCTACGAATTTTACTTTTGAGTATTCGATGCTGTCAGAACCCTCCTTTCGACGGTAGTACATCATCGAATGTCCTCTCTAGATGCGCCATGGCGTCCATAATCTCGCAGGTATCTATGAATGAGATGAAAAAATCTCTAGCCTCCGCCTCGTCCCTTGAGGTATGAGACGCCATTTCCGAGATTACCGGACCTGCTCCCCCCCCGCTGGGCGTTCACCGTGTCCATTGCCCCTGCCATCATGTTGCTCATCGGCTTCTGTCCTGCGCCGCCGGCCCCGACCGCGCCCGGATCCTGCGATCTGGGATTGATGACCGTCTCGTCGATCGACAGGATGACACCGGCAGCCTCGGCCGCGGACGCCAACGAGAAGGACTTGTTGTCGGCCGGTTCCCATATCCCGGCCGCGAACGTGTCGATGATGTCCCCCCTCTCGATATCAACGCCGTACCATTTACCGTCGTCGTCCTGGGCGTGCTTCCGACGCAAGGCCGACAGGATGTCATTCGAATCGAACCCGGCGTTGTCGCACAGCTGACGCGGCACGATCTCCAACGCCTTGGCGAAGGCGGCCACGATCAGCTGTCCCTTCCCCTCGATACCGAGCGCGTGCTGTCGCAGGTGTCTTGCGACCTCGAGCTCCACGGCGCCTCCACCGGCGACGACCGAACGCGACGTGAGCGATCGCTTAACGACCATCATCGCGTCGTGGATGCTGCGCTCGCTCTCGGCGATGAACTGCTCCGATCCGCCCCGCAATACGATCGTCGACGTCAGGCTGTTGGGACAGCCGGTGAAGATGTTGAATCGCTCGTCCCCCACGCGCGTCTCCTCGAAGTCGGCGCACGTTCCGAGCACGCCATCGTATATGCCGTTCGTGCTCGTCTGCACCGTCGCGCCGGTTGCCCTGGCGACGCGCTTCATGTCGCCGTCCTCGACGCGACCGGCGCAGAACAGGCCACGATCGGCGAAATACTGGGTCGCGAGGTCGCCGATGGGGAGCCGGCTAAGGACGATGTTCGCACCGCAGGAAACGCACGAGTCGAGCTTGTCGTATATCACCTGCCACTCGGCGTCGACGATGCTCTGGTACTGATCGGGATCCTCGATGCGCACCTCCGCGTTCTCCTTCTCGTTCTTCAACTCGAGCTCGACGTTCAGTAGCAGTATCATCGGATTCGAGAACTTCTTCGTCATCTGCTCGAATCCCGCGTAGGAGAACGTCTTCTTGAACGCCACCCCCTTCACTAGGAACGACTGCCGGACGTCCCCGCCGGGTATTTTCTTTATCCCGATCATGCCCTTGAGATCGTCGAGTCCGTTGGGGCCGTGCGCCGCGAGGGACCGAACGGCGTCGACGATCATCGGCGCGAATAGGTCCTGGTGGGACGCGATTAGCTTCGAGTTCAACGCCGTGGAGCACGTCTTGAGGAGCATCGCCTCGCCCTCGGGCGAGTCGACGTCGAACGAAACGGCGAGGTCGCGCACCCTTTGCACGGCGATGCCGCTTGCTAGGCGAACGTTGCGCATGATGATCTGGGGATGTACGCCCTCCTCGACGAACGGCTTCATCTGCTTCAGGATCTCGACCGCGAGGAGCACCACCGACGTGGTACCGTCTCCGACCTCGGCGTCCTGGCGATGTGATATAGTACGGAACATAATATTACATGACGATCAGACTCATCGGTCGAGAGGACGGATAATGCGACGAGAATATACACTGCCCCCTCTCCCAGACCTCTCTCTCTCTCTCTCTCTCTCTCTCTACCGTGTCCATCCATATCTCACCTGACTCATGCTGATGTCCACCAGCGTCTTGGCTGCCGGATGCTCAATCTCGAGCAGCCTCATGATCGTCGCACCATCGTTGCTTATCGTAACGCGTCGTCCGTCCGCGACTAGCTTGTCCATCCCCCGCGGTCCGAGTGTCGTGCGGACGGCATCCGCCACTGCCTGGCAGGCGTTGATGTTGCTTATCAGCTGCGCCTTGCCCTGTGGTCCGTTCATTCGTCATTTATTTTCGTGAGTCGTTTCGGGGCGATGCGTCGAGGGATGGAATGTGGGTTTAGCGCTCAACGAGGCGAGTCGGGGAAGGGGGGGGGGAATGGGGGGGGACGAAAATGGAGGGCGAGTAGGAAAAATGGGGCAAAAATCGAATATTCGGGACCGTCCTCGCTCCTCCGAAACCCCCGTCATCACCCCTCCCCCCCCCTCCCCCCACCCATCCACCGGAGAACATGCGACGAATGGATATATTGTCACAAAATGACGCACCTGGGAAGTGTCGGTACCCTCGCGGAGTAATATTATCCCGGGCCTCATTCCCATCATGGTTGGAATATGAAATTATTCTGAATGTATAAATAATATGAGTAAGTCTCTCCTCTTTTGGGGGGGATGGATTGGTCGACGGTTTCGGGCGAACTATGAACAATGCGATGGCTGCGGGATGGGATGGATGAGGACTCGCTTGGATTGGGCGACGATCGAAAACATTTTCTTCCGGCCGTCCCCCCCGGCCGTCCCCCCGCCGCCCCCGCCCTGTAGGACGAAGGACAGACTATTCGTAGCCACACACGCCGCGCGCACACACAAAAAAACACACCACAGACACACAACACAGCACGACAACAATAAAAAACATATATAAAAAAACATGGCGAACGACGGCGGGAGTCGACAAGTCGACGACGGTCCAACGATGGGGAGGGACGGCCGCGAATATCACCATCCTCACCCCCCCCGCGAGGAGAGCATGAGCCTCGACGAGAGCTCGATAATGTCGCCGTCGATGTCGCCGACGTCGTTGGACGCGACCCTCGCCGCCTCCGCGTCGTCGTCCCTACTCCTCCGGACGCCGACGCCACATCGTCATCATCCCCCCCGCCGCGTGGCGACCACGTTTGCGTCGACTGCGACCCACGCCGACGCATCCATGAGGGGTGGGTCCGACGAAGGAGGAGACGACGATTCGGATTATTATTCGAAGTCCATGTCGATATCGGGGATACTGGACGGTACTCCCCCGACGGCTCCGGGATCGGCGGCTCTTGGTGGGAGGCGGGACGACGTCGGGGGGAGGGGGACGTCGGGGATATGGATCGGGCGCGATGGAGGTCGGTCGATGAGGACGACGATAACGTCGACGAATGGCGACGACGCCGGAGCCGGCGGTCGATCGAGAGGAGGCGCGAATGGAAATGGAGGAACCTCCTCCTCCTCCTCCTCCTCTTCCTCCTCGGCAGCCGCCGCCGCAACCGCCGCCGCGGCGGCTGCGACGAGGAAAGGCGCATCGTCGTCTACGATCGGGGAAACCAATCGTCCTCCCCCGCGACGACGACCATCCGTCGACGGGGCCGATGTAGACGCGCATCGTTCCGACGTGGGATCGTCGTGGCGATGCGATCGCGACGCGTGGGACATAGAGGTCGCGCGTCGGTGCCTTCGACGCGCGTCGCGTGAATGCTCCAGGAGGGGACTGAAGCTCGCGAGTCGATGGGCGTCCGAGCAGCTCGTCGGACTGGCGCCTCCTCCATCGCGGTCGCTTTCCACCGCATTCCGGGACGATGACGACGACGACGACGAGGAGGAGGGGGTTGGCACGTCGTCGTTATCTCGGGAGGAACGTCGCGTCCCCACGGACGTCGAGCTGTACGCGTCGTCCCTCTTCGATCTCGGCGAGTACGGCGGCGCGGCGCACGCCCTCAGCTCTCCGTCGATTTCGTCCTCGTCGCGGCACGACGGTGGATCGTCTGCATCGATCGGACAGATCGACCCTCCCCGATCCGACCTGACGTCGTTCGGTATATACCTCCGAGCGTACTCGCTGTACCTCGACGGCGAACGACGGAGGGAGGAGAGGATATCCGAGATGCGCGATCCGCTCGAGAGGAGTAGCGCGAGGAATGCGAATCTGCCAATGCTCGAGGCGGAATTGCGCGGTAGCTTCGCTAGGGGGGATCTCGACGCGTTCGGCCTGTACGTGTACGGGGCGGTATTGAGGGGGATGAGGGGGACGAGGGCGGCGCCTTCCCCAGCCCAGGACGCGGGGGCCGGGTACGGGAGGAGGGGGGGAGACGCGGCCCATCGTATCCTCGTACGCTCCATATTGATGTACCCTTTCAACTGGTCGGCGTGGCTCGACCTCGGCGAATTATGCGTCAACGACCCGTACATCGATGAGGACGTGGAGGATATGCTCCGACCCATCTCGGACCACTGGATGTATCACTTCTTCTGCGTCCACGTATTCATCGAGAACAAGGCGAACGAGAACGCAATCGTCGTCATCGAAAAGTTGGCCAACGGCAATTGCAACGAGATCGGGCCATCATCAACGTCTTCGGGGTTCTTCGTCCAGAGCGCCTACCTTCAATCCCAGTTGGCCATGGCGTACTACGACGCGCGGGACTACGATTCGGCCCACGAGCACTTCCTCGCCCTATCGGAGCGCGAGCCCTACCGCCTGGATCAGATGGACGCCTTCTCGAACGTATTGTACGTGAAGGATCAGAAGGTGGCGCTGTCCCACCTCGCTCATCGATCGATGACGGTGGACAAGTACCGTCCGGAGACGTGCATCGTCGTTGGGAACTATTACTCCAGCAGGGCACGACACGAGAAGGCGGTACAGTACTTCCAGCGTGCGCTCAAGCTCGATCGGACGTACCTAAGCGCATGGACTTTGCTCGGGCACGAGTACATCGAGATGAAGAATACCGCCGCCGCGATTGAGGCGTATCGTCGAGCGGTGGACATCAGCGATAGGGAGTACCGGGCGTGGTATGGCCTCGGCCAGACGTACGAGATAATGAACATGCTCCTGCACGCGCTGTTCTACTTTCGGAAGGCGGCATCGCTCCACCCACACGATGCTCGGATGTGGTGCGCCATCGGCGGGTGCCTCCTCGGCCTCGATAGGCGTGCGGACGCTGAGAGGAGCTACGAGCGCGCCGTGTCGCTGGGGGACGGGGAGGGCATCGCCACGAGGAAATTGGCGGAATTATACCGCGAGGACGGCGACGAGGAGAGGGCCGCCAAGTGCTACCTCCGCCACTTAGAATTGAGGTACCAATCGCAGCTGCCGGGGGCGTACTCGGGCGCGAGCGCCGACTCGTCTCCGGAGGCCTTCGAAACCGTCGTGACGAACGTTCGGGTGGACGAACCAGAGGCCGAGGCCCTCCTTTACCTTGCGTATTACTACCGTGATAATCTGGAGTACGATCAGGCAATATTATGCGCTACGCGACTGGAGGACTACCCGGGTCCGGAAAAGGAGCAGGGGCGGGGTCTCTTGAGGGATATACGATCGAGGATGGACCAACAGGCGGGCGAAAGGTTTCAGGGAAGGTCTTCATCGGAATTTGCGCCTACACGGGCGTTGGGATCGAAAAGTCGACGATCGTTGGCGCCTCCAGAATCGTCGTTCGAATTTTCCCCATGATAAGACAGTCTCGACTTCTCTCATGCATAGTACCTTACATTATCGTTTCGTGGCTACTACCTAGTTAAGAAATCATGGCAGGAGAATTTTCATAATTGAATGTGGTCATGCCACTCTCAGTCACACCGACATTGTTCGACTCAATATTAAATGATAATAGCCGAAGAATATAGTATGTGAAAGCCTAGAGGAATAAACACTAATTTAACGCATAGTTAGATGAGATCTACCCCTCATCCCTGTAGTCACCAAGCCGACTTTCTTGTAAAAATAAGCTAGTACCTTCTCCCCCCCAACCGGAAATCTTACTTTCCCAGTTTTCGTTTTGCTGCAACGCCGATCCACTCAGTGACACGGAATTCAGAGCAGACAGCAGGCCATCCCCATCATTGTCCGGTGCACTCATTGACGCAAACATATTGTCAACCATAAGGCTATCGTCACTTATGCGATTGTTGTAAGCTGACGTTAAAGTAGCTGGAGTGATATGATTTTGAGTCAGTTGGAACGGATTATTGGACAGTGGAGGTGCAGATGGAACATGAAATCCATGTTGCTGTGGAGCGCTCGGTATTGACGAGAAATGACTCTGATTCCACGTTCCTCCCGATGTACTCGGAGCAAACGAATCCCACCCATTCACGCTTTGACCGGAAATTTCAGTGCCGCTAATAACATTCATTCTAGCAGGAGTCTTTTGTAACGAAGGACTGTGAATGTGAGGCCCCACTTCAAGATTCCGTGGTGGAAAGCTAAGAAGCTGTTCTGGTTGTAGAGGAACGCTGAATGGTCTTTGGTGATCCTGTAGCGAGGATTGTTGAGTAAGGGATGCTTTAGGAATCGCGTGCGCATTATACTGATCCCTGTTCACGACTTCCAAGTTAGAAAATGGTGGTAGTGCTGAGTATTGATGAACCTGGCTCTGGTGTCCCCACTCTTGGCGATTGGTTAAAGTATTTGGATCCGCATCAACAAAATTAACATATGGGGGTGGTTGCGTTTGGAGTCGATCGTCGTTTGGCAAAATGAACGCCATACTAGCCACTGCAGGTGATTCCCGAAACGGAGTCATGTTGCTTTGATTATGCTGCTGGTATTGGCTATACAATGTCGGAAAATTCTAAACAAGCATTCTATCATAAGAGAGAGTACGGCAATTGCACAACCAAATTAAAATGAAATGGTACGTACCGTCGCTCCGTCTGTTGGGAACTTCCTGGGTTCTTCGAGAAATTTTTCGGTTGACGCCAACAGCAAAGGTAAGGCCACCTGTGGCATCGTTTGCACGTCACCAACACGGAGTTGCTCTGGCCTACCTACACTATTAAACATGACATCCTCACTTAGCAGCGGTGTAAGTTGGGCTTGTGGATACTTTAGCACGTCGCGCACCATTTGCTCTGCTTTTTTTACACCGACTATGCTTCCTGAAATAATAATTTTTGGAGGATCGACAGATTGATCAATGCGAAGATTGGCTCCACTCTCGGCCTGGATATTCTTCATGGTCCATCCGCGGCGACCAATTAACAAAGCCACAAAATGAGGATCACATGCTAATTCTGATGTCACTAAATGCGAAACAACATCGACCATAGCAGCTGGTTTGGGCGAAAATCTCACACTCTGTGGAGCTGCCTGAGGAGGTGGAGAAGCAGAAATGTTTGCACCATGAGCTGGCAATGCCCAGCCATGCATTGAAGAATGCAGTTGTTTCGTTGGAGGCACAGGATTTGGACCAGGGGGCGTGGCGCCCGCGGGGGTGGAGGTTCCAGATGTGATTGATGATGTCGGTTCTTTTGACGAGCCCAAGGTCGAAGAGAGCAGTGGCGAAGCTTGTAATGACCGGGGGACTGGATTAGATTTAACCGTTGGCGCAGATGCAAGTGCAGGTACAGCTGCGGGTGCCACACCTTGCGATGCTGCCGCACTCGCAGCAGCTGGAGCTTTGGCTACAAGGTCCTTCACCATTCGCACCGCCGAGTCCACCGACGATCGTTTGCCGCTCACATATACAACACGCGATTCTTTCGCCCCCATCGACTCTTGATCAATCCAGATTTTAGCTCCACTCTCTTCCATCATATCACGGATTCTTGAGCCGCCCTTGCCTATTACCCAACCCACAACCGCGGGGGATATGTGCATAACGCATTCCGCGCGAGTGGAGGTGGGAACTGAATTTGAATTGGACGTGACTCCTCTGCTTGCGTTATTCCCAGCGTTTGGTTGGGTCCTAGACACCACTCTCAATAATGGTTCATGTTGACCACCAGGAGGGAATGAATTGGATAGATTAAAAGCAGTAGCAGTGGCAGTGGAGGTGGCAGCGGCAGTTCCGGGAGAAGATGCAGGCGCCGGGCCAGCAGTCTGTTTTGCACTAGCTGCCTTGGCGGAAAACTTTGCCACCTTCATGTCTACCTCAATATTAGACGAAGGCTCATTTAAATTGATTCGAATTTGAGTGTGAGGCTTCTCAGGCTCGGAAGGCCCGGAGATGTCGTTCGCCTCTTTAATCCTTTTCAGAGCCTTCCTGGCAGTCTTACGCGCTGCTCCCAGTCCAGGAACGCCCTTCATATCAGCCAAAAATGCCTCTAGACCCACTTCGTTGTCGTTGGATAGTAAAACAGCTAGTTCTGCATCAAAGTAAGCAGTACTCGTCGCTTTCACCTCTTGGGACGGCGGAGTTTCCGGCTTTGGGGTGGGAGAAGGAGAAATCGCTTTTTCATCACTACTTTCATCTTTCTTAGACGGTCTAGTGGAACCTTTCGTTCTACTAACCAACTGTTCAAAATTCATATCTTCATCAGATGAATCATCTTCTATTGATGGATGTGCTTTTGAGCTATTCCGTGGTAAAGTCGTCTTTTTAGAATTCTTGCTCAGTTGTATCGAGGAGGTCTTACCATCTTTTTCTGCTGACTTAACAGTATCAGCGACGCTAGATGTTGCAAAGACAGTCTGCTCAGTTGGAGCAATTTCTTTTGCTTTACCCTTCTTCTTCTTCTTCTTCTTCTTCTGCTTGCTCTTTTTACTAGTAGCATTTGGACACGCCTTCTCGTCATCTAACTCAGCCAGCAGAGCTGCTGCTGCCGCTTCAGCCTCCGCTTCCGCAGCAGCTGCCGCAACTTCCATTTCTGCCTGAGTTTTTCTAAAGAACCGTTCCGCGGCTGCATTGGAAGTGCGTGATGATCGATTCTGTGCTCCCCCCGGACCGGGGTTAAGATAATGAGATGATGTACGTTTCCCCCGAGATCGCCGCAGTGGACCATCCAAATAGTCTGCACCGTTTGATTCCACCATCGCCATGGTATTCGAAGCAGTTTGTATTACAGCTGCAACTTCATTAGCTATCGACTGGTCGAAATTGGAAAAGTTGTCTTTCGTCGTCGAGTCCGAGCTATTATCCATCAGAAGTGATCGCAATGCAGAGGAGTATTTCCCCCCCATGGCGCCGCCATCTTTTCCATGACCATCATTTTTCCCACTTATCGAAAATGAAACATCAGACGCTAAATTCGCTCCTATAACTCCTGATCCAGGCCCCATCGAGGCTCCCGAATTTTTGAATGCTTTGTAAATGGATTTCAGCCGTAAGTGAACCAGTTGCTCCATGCGCTTGGACGGCCGGTGACCACATCGGATGCACGGATCCTTTGTTCCAGAGGCTAGACAAACTAGACAATATGACATTCTGCATGTATCACATTCAACGGCAAATTTCGCATCCCGGGCGCAAAGAACAATGCCACATCTGTTTTTGTTTTCGTCCATTAATTACCAAGGCGAATGCAATGATAATTGTTGCGACATGAGAGAACACAAATAATTCTCCGTTGATAATCGAAACATATTGTTTTTTTAATCTATACTTACCGTCCGCAAGCGGTTGCACAGTCCTCGCACAGACCGCATCCGCAGAATTTGCAACTCATGAGAGTCGAACATGAGTTACAAACGACCTCGCTGCAATCCTCGCATTGATCCATTTCGTCGCATCCCCGACAATAAAACGCATCACAGCGATCGCATACCCTAATTTCGTGATTCGCCTGGAACTCGTGGCACCAATGACATCCTGGTAATTTAGTCGGTGGACGAATAAATGAGTGTCGGAACAACGTACAAGACGGCGAGGAATAACAAAATCGGAGAAAGAAAGTATACGCACCGTCACAAATAAATGAGCGACAATCATCGCACGACACCTGCACCCGCGCAGCTGCTGGGGGGCAAATCGAGGGAGGAGATGGCAGGACGGAGTTCGAGGCGAAAGAACATGGCCCGCCGCCACCTCCTCCGCCCGGGTTCGCACTCGATCTGCTACCGAGGGAGGAGGATCTTGGGGGAGGAGGGGCATTACAATGGAGACAGGTGCCTACGACGGTATCCTCGTCGTCGTCGTCATCATCATCGTCGTCCATGCTGCTGTCTAGGTCTATGACGGGGGATGCTGGGTCGGGTGGATGAAATTGGTTTTCGTCCCCCATCGTCATAGTGTATTGTAGTAATAGTTTTACTTATGCGTGTACCTAGATAGTAGATACCTAAAATCGAATGAGAGACGCTTTAAAGGCCCAGTCAAGGCATCGGTTTTTCCTACCCTCGCACCCTCAAGGGTATGATTTCGCGTTGGTATAGTGCGTACCAACTTTACTCCATTTCTGTCCGCCTATGAATTTCATATAGTGGACAGAAAATAAACATCGTACCCCTCAAAATCATACCCCCCCCCCTCCCTATCATGAGTGGAGTTGAGGCACGCACGTCCAATAACATCCCCAAATCAACCCCTGCGCTCTCAATGCCAGCTGTTCACCATGACCATGCCTCTGCTGGTGTTATTGAGTCGACTGCAACAGTTGTTGTTGATCCAGTTTCAGCCGAGGAAGTCTACAATAAACACAATCGTTCTTTGTGCGCTCTCTTGGTTATGCGCTATGGCCTTAATCATGATGATGGTATGCCAGCATTTTCACTTCTCGTTGTTGGAAAAGTTTATCCGGAAGAGATTTCTCGCCGATGGGGTACTATGTGGGCGATGAGACCAGGCTTAAATCCCATGCCCCCCCCCCATCCGAATCAGTGGAATATTTCAAAAGCACAAATGTGGCTGATTGATAATCCTGTTAACAATGCGGAGAACTGTGCATTTATATTCTCTGCCATTGAAGAGAGGATTTCTGTGGGAGCAAGGGCGACTTTGGAGAGGTCCTCAGTGACGGATTTGTTCAACAAAAAATGGCTGGGAAAAGAGCCCGTACTCCGACTCATTCACACTTTAGTTGACAATGATGACATGAAGTGCACATACCTACAGCATTTTGATCTTCCCTTGAACTGCATGGTCATTGAGAATTGCAACACTGCAGAGAGTCGGGCGGCATGTTGTTGGACGATGATGGCGGATAAGTGGAGTGATCCCAACTTTTCGCCCTGTACAATTATTATGAGTGAGCTGCATTCAGATTTTGCTTTCCCTATTGTGATTGATCACGATGTTGTGTCAGACATGGCCCCTGCATCTCCCAAGAAGGTGAAAGACAAGTGGTCATTGTTGGTTCATGGACTCAAGCGGAAGATAGAAAAGGGGAGATGAGTGGGCAGGGGGATGGGGAACATGTTTTGTTTGATGATTTTGAAGCTGAGGATGGGCTCTACTAAGGGAGGATGATGTTATGAATGAGCCAAGTGCTGAGCCATCTAGACCAAAACCTGCATTTGGTGAGCTTAGTAATCGTCCTCATATTGCTCTTGACTCGTGCTCAGCATTCTTTAGGGACAAAGAATCATATCTACTCTATTTGTGGGAGGTCTTGGACAACAATAATCTTATGGTGTCTTTGATGCAAAGGCTGGACAATTGCGTTGCTGCAATGAATGGTGCTGATGGAATCCCTTCTGTCATAGGAAATAAAAGAAAGGGTGACAAAAGTAGTGTAACAACTTGGGGGGAGAGTGATAGTGACAACCACAAGTCAACTAAAAAAATTGAGCTCCTATCAAAGATGATTAGTGAACGTGGTACGAAAATGGTTTCTGTTGCAAAAATGAAGGTTGATCAGCATGAAAAAAGAGATCTGCTACGCAAAACAAGCCAAAGTTCACAACTCTATCTGCACTCTCGGGTCAAAGAAGAGGCAGCTGATGATACAAATGCTAGCCAAGAAGGTTAAAAATAGTAATACGGCCATGGAAAAGGTGTACGTGAATGCAATTGCTGAGATTGAAGAAAAGTTGGAGCAGGAAAATGCATTGCTGGCCAAGAGCACAGTAACTCCTCAAAAATCTAACCGCTCTCCATCCTCTGCCTAGACTACTAAGGTGGTGTACTTGTTTTCAGGAGGGATTACATCGTAGTTTCATTAAATAAGTCAATCATTAAATAATCTTAGGATGCTGTGCATGCAAGCTTAATACCACATCATGTAAAATTTCTCTTGGCATTGTTACATTGTCACACTGAGTCGACCGATTATGTCAAATATTCCATGGCACCTCATCAAAATGATGACCAACATCCATGAGAGCAGTTGGCATTGTCAAGCCATGATTATCACTGTTATCCATTGCCACACATTGCCACATATCAATCCTCTTGTTCATTCAACATATACTCTACATCCGCATCCAATTGAGTCGGGATCAACGTACCCAAACAATACTTATTGCAATTGTGCCAATGTGTTCACAATAGCAATCACCCATGTCAAAGAGATCTTTGTACTATGCAATGCCATTTTCAATATCCCCCATTACCATTAAGCCACAAGCATGCCAAAAGCACACTCCACTCTGATGCGCAGATGAAAAAAATTATAATTGTCTTCACTTTTTTTGTTCGGGTACCAGACACATTTGAGTATGGGGTGGCCATGTACGACGAGTTCAAACATGCATTTTCCCCAAAACAAGACATATCCATTTTTCAATAATCCATCTTCAAGTCTGGAATATAGGTCCCCTGCCTCAAAGATACTATGTAGTATGGTGTACTACTATTCATTACTGTCTCAGCCTCGGGAAGCTTGAATTCTAGAGTTCCATCCCATCCCGATCCCAAGCCCTCCCCGGGAAACGAGACCGTCCCATTCTTGAGGCTCTCGAGACGGGAAGTCTCGCACCTCGAGAACGGGACGGGAAACGAGACAACATTTAGTAATACTGATTCCTATGCATATGTTTGGTACAACGTAGTAAATACATAGATACTTCACCCCATTCAAAGGCTGCTGTTGGTCTGTCCTTGGCCCAGAGACTCGCGTCCTGAAGATTGTCCTATTGTCCTTCCCAAATTTCCCGCGGGAAGGGGGTCACGAGACGGGAACAGCTTCCGTCCTGTTTCCGGACTTCCCGTCTCGAATTTCCCGGGCCGGGATGGAACTCTATTGAATTCCCAATGAGACGAAGGTCAGACGTAAATACCCATCGCATTGTATTTTCGCGATGAGCGCTGAGGGGGGGGCGCCGAGCCATGATGGACCCAAAAAACCTGAGCTTGACCATTGAACCGGCCAGGATTCCAATTCTCTTTCTCTCTCTAGAGAGAGGGAGAGATATTGTGATACATTAATAGCGGCATGTGTAAAATTGGAATCCTCTCCATATGCGCAGATCTCTGCCATTCAGCATACGAGCACATCGAAACCCTATCGACCATTCATCGGCAACGACGATGTGGCCGCACTAGCAATGACAACGTCGGCATCATCAACTCAGTATTGATAACAATGGACCTGGCCTTTCACATCGTTGCCCGATTTTGCTGATATGGACGTTGATGGGACGGGTCAACCGAAAGCGCGCGGGAGGGATCGCATTCCCAACGCTGCTTTGCAAGTTGCTGCTGCACGCAATGATGCGACTGTCGCATTGGGAGCATCAACCTAGGGTCGTCAGCGATCCTATAATGGCGATTAAGGAAATATTGATACTGGTGAAGAGCGGCGCGTTCTTGCTGATCACGGGAAAGTTGGCGTTCGGCACCGATAGCTCGTACTTGAGGCACGACGAGTGGCTTCCTTCGCAGCCATTTTCGCCGGCGCCACCGCCGCCACCTTGCGATTGCGACGAGGGAGCGAATGCCTCCGCCAACGGCCATACGAAGTACGACTGATCTCGATGGGGAGGCCATCTCGACGAGCCGTTTTCGTCGCTCGCTACACCTGACTCGTCGCGTTTTTCGCACAGTGCGGTTTCATTCCTGGATAATGTAGACGCAACTCTAAGTATCACTCAAGTGTGAAATCAATCATTTACTTCGAAGGTGTCCAATCTCACCCCCCCATTGACGTAACCACGTCATTTGAGCGTCAGGAGGCTTGGGATCACGTGAGCTAAGACGAAGGATCTAACCTGAGAAACTTAAACTCAACCCAGTGATCGAATCATGTAATGCATTTATAGATTTACGACCGATGAACAACTTAAATCCTGTTCCCGAGTATCAACGTCATGGATGCGCCCCGAATAAAATGTAGGGATGAAAACTCATTCCAGATTACTGTGACGAAAAATGCGAGAGCCACCTCCCCCGATTTATTCCCAAATAAACGAAACCAACCTCGCGTTCTTCCAATGCGCCACAAACCCCCCCCGCCCGTCTGGAAAAAAAAAACACGAGTCTCGAAACACACCTCCGAATCACGTACTCGATCTCGGTTATATCAATAGCTGCTCAATCTTGATCTTCATGCCGTCGATTAGGGTTTTCAGCTGCGAGGCCTCGTTGGTCGTGATGGAGCATGCGATGACCGGACGGGAGACGCCGCAGGCGCGTCCAAGGGCGACCTTGCTGAAGGCGTGTGATTTTTTTTTTTCATCATCATCATCGTGGACACAGGACATAACGTGGAGAGAGGGAGCAAATATGGAGACATACAAGAAACAAGCGCAGGTGAGGAAACGAAGGCGACGAAACATGAACGATCCCTCGGTCGGAGGGTGAAAAGGAATATCCACGAAAGAGCAGAGATAGCGAAGCCATCATATATGGGTTTGGTGATATTGGTCGGTCAAGACCATGGTCCTCAGCGCGTGTAGTTACTTGCAATGTACAATGTCGAGACGGACGCATCGCTGCGCCATGATCCCTGCACGTCGGGGGTTCTTTCGTTAATCACGCGGCGACGCAAGGCGATATACTCTTCCTCTCTTGTCTTCCCTCCCTCGATATTTTTTTTTATTCTCTCGCGTTTCCTCATCTCGTAAACTCACCTAGGAACGAAGACGTACGGGACGTTCTTATCCTCGCACAATAGCGGCAGGTGAAGTAGAATTTCGATCGGCTCGGCGTCCGCGCACATTATGATCATCTCGGATATGCCGCGATTGAGAGTCTTCGTCGCCTCGTTCGCGCCCTTCTTCGTCTGCTTGTAATTCGTGGCCTGCTGGACTAGGTCGAGCAGGGCTATGGTCAGGTCCGCGTCCGCGAGGGGGAAGGCTTTTTCGGACATGGTTTATTTATTTTTTTATGTGGGTGAAGATGCACAAGTTAATAATTATTTGATGGACTCGTGCCGCTGCGCGGAGCGCACAGTCTTCTTATTTTGCTGGTCACGACAAGGAATGTCTGTCCGCCCTTCATGATTTTTTTGCGCGGGATGCTAGCGCTCTCCAACCAATCATCACAAATAATACACAATAAAATATTATTATCAACGCACGCAGCTAACGAAAGTCCTCCAAAACAACAACGAAGAACAACAGATCGAAGCACTTAAAACACCTACCCAAATCCCCAGGAGAAACCATGGTGAAGAAGAAGTCGAAGTCCAAGAGGGTGACCCTCAAGGACAAGTACAAGATGCAACGTCGGGTCGTCGAGACTCACCGTAAGAATCGCAAGCAGGCCAAGCGCGATTCCAAGTCCGGGATAGTCCGACACGACAAGACCAAGAAGGATCCAGGCATACCCAACTCGTGGCCCTTCAAGCAGGAATTGCTCCAGAATATCAAGTTGGAAAGGGAGAGGGCCGAGGCGAGGAAGGCGGAGGAGAAGGAGAGGAAGAAAAAAGGTAGTGGCGATCTAGCCGAGCTGATGGCGAGTGCCGATCGAATGCGGTCGGAATTCGATGCCAGGCAGCGGCGGGGGGGGTCGGACGCGACGACTACGACTACGACTACGACGGCCGGCGCGGCGGGCGGCGACGAGCGGGTTCCGTCCCACGGCCAACAGTCCCGACGCGCCTACCTCAAGTCCCTCAAGATGGTGATGGAATCGTCGGACGTTATCCTGCAGGTCCTCGACGCTCGCGATCCCCTCGGCACTCGGGTGCATCCCGCGATAGAGGCGGCCGTATTGTCCCACCCGGACAAGCGCATGGTCCTCGTTATGAATAAGATCGATCTCGTACCGAAGGCCAACGTCGCCGAGTGGCTAACGTACCTACGCAGGGCACACCCCACCGTCGCCCTCAAGGCCGGCACCGCGCGTTCCGGCAAGTCGAACGAATCGGGCAGGTCGTCGGGGATAGGTCGGGCCGAGGCCGAGGGCGCCCTCGATACCGCCATGGCCGTGGGCGTCGAGGGATTGTTGCAGCTGTTGAAGAATTACGCACGACTGCGTACCGGAGACGGGAGGGGGAAATCCAAGACGTGCATCACCGTCGGCATCATAGGGTATCCGAACGTGGGGAAGTCGTCGATACTCAACAGCCTGAAACGGTCGAGGGCCGTGGGAGTGAGTCCGCGGCCGGGATTCACGACGACTTTGCAGGAGGTGGTATTGGATAGGAGCATACGACTCGTGGATTCCCCCGGGGTCGTATTCGACGACGACGACGAGGACGAGAACGGGTCCGGGTCCGGCGCCGGCGCGGTATTGCGAAATTCCGTCGATGCCGATTCCGTCAAGGATCCGATGCCCGCGATACAGTCGCTGCTCGGACGATGCTCGACCGAGAGCCTGATGATGACGTACGGCGTGCCCGCCTTCCCCCCCGGACCGGACGGGGTGATGGTCTTCCTAGCCATGGTCGCCAGGAGCAGGGGCAGGGTGCTGCAGGGCGGCATACCCGACAAGGTCATGGCCGCGAGGCTCGTGATCAAGGATTGGAATAGGGGTAAGATACCGTACTATTCCGTGCCTCCTCCCCCTGCCGTGGCGATGGAGGGAGTCGGGATAGGTGGAGCGGCCGGATCGGCAAAGATGTCGTCGATGGGAGGAAGTGGGGACGACGCGCCCAGGATCGTTAGCGAATTCGCCGACGAGTTCGACGTGAATAAGATACTCGAGGCGCACGACAAGGAGCTAATGGATGGTCTCGACGACGTCGACGAGATGGACTTTGTGCGAATGGATTCGATAATTCCGGGGACTAGCGATGGAGGAAGTGGGAAGGCACGTGGCGCGGGTGGCGAGATTTTGGAGTACCTGACCGGCGATCTGAGGGAGGGAGAGGACGAGGGGGACGACGACGAGGAGGAGAAGGGCGGATCATCGGAGGAGGATGAGATGGAAGACGATGACAACACCGAGGATGGGGCCTTAGCAAATGCCAAGATGGAAGACGCCGAGGATTATGATTTCGACCAGGAGTGACGAATATATGGCGCCTGATTTCGCTAACGATAATCATCGCCGTTTCTGGTGTCGTTTCCTTATTTCTCTGCTTCGTTTCCTTGGCCGTCACGCCTCTGTAGAATGATGAATACGAACCGACGAATGACAATGTTAGGAGTTTCATTTTCCAGGATCGCATGTACCTGTGAAAACATCGCGTGACGCTTTGGGGCCGACGGGCTGTGAGGATAATACAGTAAGAGAAGGAAGGGAAGAATGCGGCGTAAGGATACCATAATTTAGTCTTACTCGAGAACGAGCTGGACCATTGGGAAAGTAGTGACAGCCGCACCACCAGCGAAAACATCCGAAAAAGAATTGTCCGAGAGGGTCCTTTTGAAAGTTTCATGACATCGTGCATATGAACGTACTTTAATTTTACTAAGTCTACTTCTTAGGCATATGAAGATCAAAGGTTGCAATCAGCCCATATTCTGGGCCTATGTTTTCCATGGAAGACAATGTCGGAGAATCAATTGTTTCTGGGCCATTTGCACATATTACCCTTGTGAGTTTTGTGTGACTTTGATTATTTGGATGGAGCTGCAGTGGATGGATGTGCTGTAGGCTTGGACGTAGTTGGCATAGCTGTTGCTATATTTTCAACTCGTACGTGTGTGGCTGTTGGAATCGATGTTGATGGACTGCTCGTTGGGTTTGAAGTTTGTGTTTGCAATGGTTTCTGAGTTGGGACATCTGTGGCTGAACTCATTTGAACAGCAGCCGGGGTCGTAGAGGGATATGATGTAGGCCGACCGGATGGTGATGTGGAGGGCAACGCTGTTGGGTTTTCAGTTGGAATGCTAGTTGGACTTGGAGTGACTGGATTTTGAGTTGGTTTCAGAGACGTTGGTTTCCGAGTCGTTTGTGTCCCAGTCACTGGTTTCCAAGTAGTCATTGGTTTTCAAGTCGTTGGTTTCCGAGTCAATTTTGATGTGGTCGGCTGTTCTGATGCAGTAGTACTGGCACTTTCACTGGGCACACCTGATGAACTTTCACTTGTTGTCGGACTGGTGCTAGTTGGTTTATTGTTTGGTACATTATTGGCCGGACATGTGATGTCATTTTTGGAGATCTACATTAGGGCATATTCAAAGTTTGTGTCAATTCTCAACACATTCACAGTCATGTTCTTGCCAGATACAATACCATTCCAGGTCCTTCCAGCATTCAACTTGGCCAACAATTCTTATACTGCAGATCTGGACCCCTCACCACCTGTGCGTGTAACAGTCATGAGATTTTTCGCCTCCACAGTTCCATCATTGACACCACTCTTATGGTTATACATGATATATGTGTCAATGGAAGACATGTCATTTAACTTGACAAGCACGAGCGACGAGGCTGTATTGGTGTAGTCAGCAATGCCATGCACAATCTCCTCAAAGCAATCGCCAGCTTGGACAGTTCTTGTCTTATTGGCATACCAGCCGCTTGCAATGATTTGGCACCATTGAAACACATGAAGGGCCCATCATCTATTGAATAGCTGTAGCCCATCGTGCAAGTTTGGTCTTTATTTGTACCATTCTGGTTTGAATGACCAAAGCTAAGGTTGTGGCCAATCTGTGTTAAGAAAGAAGGGAAAGGCTTTGTGTCAGTGAAGGATTTTATGTGAGTAAGGACAACAAAGGAACTCAACTCGTTCATGTGCACTGTCAGGTATTTGCAATTAATGCCATGAAAGACTGTATTCCATGAGTTTACAAAGCCATAGGTGGTTCTATTAATCATCATCCCAGTAGGCATGTAGTGCATGATGTGATTGGCAAGTTGACTTGGTTTTGTGATGCCAAAAATGGATGATCTTTTTTGTAACAGCATCTCTAATATTGTAATCATTCGCTTTCATGGTCAATTCGACCTTGATATAGACCATTCCATAAACAATGTCAGTTGTATTGTCTTTTGGGTCGACCATCATGACCCTATCGACAGCTTTTTCGAAATTGAGTTGATTGTGAGAGCAAGCAGAGTACTGTGATTTTAGATTGGTCGGATCTACTCCATTGCCAAATATCTCATTGGAGAGGCCAGTCTGGTCAGTGATGTTATATTCTCCATTAATCAGGAGGATGCGGATGGCGAGGACAGATGGGCTACCTTCTATTAGTTTCCTAGTGGTGTGGCGCACTGGGGTACGCTCAAGGTTATCCTCCTGGAGGGTGCAACAAAATATGCCCATACTTTCTTCATTGACTTCAGACAGTTGTCCTCCCATCATGTTTATGACCCCGCTCGACGAAATAACAGAGCCAGGGGGGATAAGAACCATGTCACTTCCCAACATGAGCTGATCATCTCACTGAGCATTCCAAAGTTCCAAAATATTTCCATTGGGAAGTTCAATGGTGTACAATTGGGCTGGCTGTGCCCTGCTTCGTAGGAGGAGTATTCAATTTCCTTAATGAGGAACACGCCAACTACATCTTCTAGTAGTTCTCCTTCGACCAATTCTTTGAAAAGGTATTCCACACCAGTTTGTAGACCACATAGATATGAATCCAGGACAAATGAGGCAGTAATGGTATATCGGTGGAGTGCATCAATGATGGCGATGAAGAATGTGGTAAACATCCTATTTCTGGTGGTGGGGCCCTCTGGG
Source organism: Cyclostephanos tholiformis (assembly GCA_036939975.1). Classification (NCBI taxonomy): domain Eukaryota; phylum Bacillariophyta; class Thalassiosirophyceae; order Thalassiosirales; family Thalassiosiraceae; genus Cyclostephanos; species Cyclostephanos tholiformis. Next base: position 7,179 of record JALLPB010000031.1, on the reverse strand, counting down.
AGTAGGAGGGATGATGCCAACCGAATATCATCGCAGCATGAAGGGCCACTGTCAGCAACATATTCATTTCTTCTTGTTGACAGTCAGCTGGTAGGGAATGGTGTTGCAATGATATTTTTTGTAACGTTGGGTAAAGAGTGCAGAAAGACGAAAGCAGATGCACTGTGGTTGGGAGAGAAGTGGCAAAGAATAATGCTGGGAAGCGATGTGGTTGATGCGTAGATCAGTATTGTATTTAATATTTTTCTAAGACGACTGGGTAAGGATTGAATTGCTTGGGCGTAGTTAGAGTTGGGTGGGGATGCTGTGCCAATGTTGCTGGGGATTGTTGGTCTCCAGGAAGAAGTCCTTCGTTACTGACAGAATATCGATATCAATCCCAGATTCACTCGTGACCCGATAACATCACTATCTTCTACTCTAGGTAGTATGGTACATCCGAAGGGAGGATGATATCAGAATTTTCGGAACTCACATAATCTGGAACCACCTGTGCGAACATCTAGTTACTACACCAGCGTGTGATAGTCCATCATAAAAAGAGCAACCATCTTCTACTCATCTCCAGAAGGAAAATACACCCTCGAACAAAAGAATAGCCTCAGCATGGATCCGAAGGCTGCCTTGTCTCAGACCGCGACCAGAAAGGGATTATCACCGAATTCGTTATCCTCGACTTCGTCCACGGTCGCATCTACCGCCGCCTCTTCCGTCTCCTCATATAACGCCTCGGGTGACTATCCAGCACTGATCACCCCAATGATGCTGCAGCAGTCATTGAAAGAGAAGAAGCAGAAGCTTCATCTCGCCATGGAGAAGGCCCTAGGATGGGGCAAAAATAAGAATTCCACCCCATCCTCCTTCGGCGCCGCCTACGTCGAGCCAATCCAACGGCCCGACTCCGTCGAGCAGCATAACGTTACAGAAAATCGCCACCATCGTCAGCAGGTGGTTAAGAAACACAAGCTTACAACGCTATCAAGTTTAGTCAACTCATTGACGGTCGCGCCATCCATCCCCCATCGCTTCATTTCCATGGAGGAAGAAATCAATAATAACGTTTCATCGACACCACCCACGGAACCGAGATGCTTTTCCCTATTAAAAGAATTCTACGATGAGCTCATGATATCGACATTTCCCCTCGAAGAGGAGAGGGAGGAGTTAAATGATTGGATGAATTGCTTTCGCTTACAAATGCACGCACGGCAATCTCCGGAAAAACGGCAACGACTGGCAGAAAGAACCATGTTGTTAGATGTCATCCTCATGATTCAAGATGACGATAATGATGGCGAACACAAGATACTCGGGGGAGCCGCAATTAATTATTACAGCCATTCTCGCGTGGGGCTCTTATCATACATCGTCCTTCGTGATGAATATCGTGGATGTGGTCTTGCCAAGTTGCTACATGAAGAGGCATTAGTTCGAATTGAGATGTTGGCAAATTACTATTATGATAGTATTGACGATAGCGCATCGAAACATTCTTCCCAGTCGTTACGTGCCATATTCGCAGAAACAAATACTCCCGCCGCGGGAGACATAACGCCGACGCAATGTCTGATTCGTCACAAGTCTCTATACAATTTGGGGTATCGACTCGTCAAATTTCCATACTCCCAGCCCCCATTATCAAACGAAAACGGCGTGAATGCGACCTTTGACGAAATTGTCTTGTTGGTATATTTCCCATTATCAAATGATGATTTGGCGACGATGAACTACATCAAAGAACGTGATGATTGTACCTTTGACCCGATGAGATCCAAGAGAGAGCTGCTAATGCGTTACTGCTCATGGTTTTTCGAGAAGAACCACAACGATGAAACGATCAATCACTGCAGTCTCTCAGATACTGTTAAAATGAACGTTAACGTCCCCCTTGGATTCATAGAGGACTTTTACCGCGATCAGTTTCCAAGCAAAAATGCTTTTTGCGATGGCGACGACGTTGATTTAGTCGACAGGGGAAAATGCAATAGCAGCGATGATTGGATAATTATGCCAGATTATTGTACCGCGGACTACTACACATTTGCTCATTGGTTTGCTGACCACTGTCAGCAGCACGAAGGAATTGTAGATGTTTATTTGTGTCCTCCAAGTTACGCACCCTGGGAGGATTGCAAGGAATTATTTTTCGTGAAATGGAAAGAGCAGAAGAAGGGAGATATAAGAATTTCACCCCAAGATCGTATTTAGGTCATAATTGTCTACTACTTAATTGCTCTTACATAACATTTCCTGCTGTTTCAATGTACAAAAGAGTGAGTTAATATTTTGTTGTATTATCTGCATAGTAGCCTCCGTTTTGCGTCCTCAGATGAACAATGGTCTCGATAATAGCAGCTACCTCACTAGAGATAATTGAAGTTGAAAATATTTTCATTCAAACCAGACACCAAATGGCTTTGGTTTCAAATTTACATGGGTCGGAGTTGAAACAGACATATATCTAAATGATTGTTTTTCATTTGGTGTGCTTACTTATGTGAGAATTTAATGTATCTACTCAGTGCACTAAACACATGACAGAGATACAAATGCACCCACTGCAATAGTGTTTAGAATTGTACTCCTCAGCTGCCTTTCCATAGGCTGCTGTTTGATGCGATAACAATGAATGCACTTGTAGATAGATATATGTAGAATTGCAATGATTATGCAGTGGATCTACTCCCCATCACAAGTTGTGTGACACAGCCCTGCCCCTCTCTCAATTTCTTGATCGGTCATCTCTTTGACACCCCAAACAAGAGAACCAGCCCCAGTGAGAGCACACCTGATGCCACGCGCCTTGCATGGTCCCATCGGGAGCAGTGGTGCTAAGATTTGGATCCATGGCGGATGTTGCCATGGAGAGAGGGGGAAGAGGAGCCGCTGGGAGTAGGGTGGTGCAGTGGCTCATCTGTTTGTTTTGTTGTATTCATGTATTTTTGCCTTTTAAATTCCTATGTCACACTCTACGTAATTCCATACAGAGCAAATTCCTCTGGGGTTCCGGAGGCAGTTACTCTGGAACAGTAATGGGTGATTACTGTCCCCCAAGAACCAAAAACATTATTTTACAGTACACCTGAGGATTACTGCAGTAATTAACAAACTAGCTGTTGGGGCAATGTCTTGAAGTACTCCTCAGTGCTACCATACGTCATGACAAACAGTGGAATATTTTTGGTTTGTGGCCATAATGGGACGAGGTCCCAATTCCAGGGAGTTTTTTGGATAAGAGAAAAGATGAGGCAATGATGTAGACAATCCATCCGGATAGAATGGTGCCAAATGTCTGCAATATGGGGTTCTACATTTCCACCACTGCCAGCTGTGCCTTGCTTAGGACAGTCACGTATGGTGGTTTGATTTGCCTGATAATACCATGCTGGCATGACATGAGCCCAGAAGTTCACTGCAACTTGTGTAACCATTGTTACACTTTAGGCATGCCTGACCCTAGGCCACTTTTCGTTTAGACAAGTTGCTACCACCAACTAATTTTACTCCCTTTGTACCAGGGTCTACACGATCTCTACGTAGGAAATCCACAACACTAACTACACATAACCCCTCTCGAGCATCACCATCCGCCGTCCCCTATCGTCAAACAGGGCACGACGACATCAGCAAACTCATTCGACATCACCCTAGTGACCCTTTGGCCCTGAGCCTGCCACAGTTGTCCGCAAAACGATGACTCAGACGCACACCGTCGTCCCGCCGCGACATCGTCGTTGCCACACAACAACACAACACATAAATACCCCTTTCCGCGCCACGATTTAGTGGTGTGCAAACAACACAGAAAGACTACAATATATCACCTTCTGCCACAAAAAGCCATCGAATCCTACCGGATACCCCCTAAATTTTTGCTTGGCGAACAGTTACGTATTCCTAAACACCTCCACCCAACCTACCATGAAACGAACAACAACACAACATTCAACCACAACGATCATCATTCTCCTTGTCATCATCGCTCCCTTTCTGGTCTCTCTCTCCCCCGCTCCCCCCTTAATTATCAGGATGCCTAACCGTAGTCTCCACTCCCAGGAAGCGGCGAAGCGCCGCCAAGATGAAGAAGCGATGGCAGTCGCAATTCTCCGAAAAGAAAAGGACGCAGCAAAAAATGTTGGACTTGACGAGGCGAAAGCGGTCGATAAGGATCCGTCCCAAGTGCCTCTACCTTCAATCGTCTCCCCCCCTTTGGCATCCAATCTCACCTCTCTCCTTACCGGTCATATCGGCCAGGAAGTCGAAGAGCAGGCAGCGGACAATGACATTGCAACGGGCAAGGACAGCAACACACAGAGCGACGACCAGGTCGATGACATTATGAAATCCCCTAAAAAAAAAGAAATAAAAAAAATAAAGCCTGCGAAAGAAGATAAATCGACGAAGCGCGACCGTAGCGGTTCGAGCCTAAAAAAGAGCTCCTTCGCGACACATCAGGCCGCGGCAGTAACATCCTCTACAAAGGACTATAAATTTGGGTGGGTGTTCTACGAAGTGGGGCTAGAACTCAAGGGCGAGGATAAATACAGCGCCTATGTAAAGCACATCGGAAATCTACTTGAAAACATTCAGCTGGTCGACCCCCTCGCAATTATGCACGCGGTCGACGAGTCGGGGGGCACCAAACCTCTCAGCTCCAAGTCGGATATGAGTAATAACATGACTGTTTTTTTGGCATATGCGCCGGTGGGGCGCAATGTAAAAGCTTTCCAATCAAAAAAGAATAACGAGAAGAAGAAGGGCAGGAAGGGCAAGGACGAGCCGGAGACCCTCGACCCAAGTGTATATCCAACGATGGTCTTTTCATCAGATGTGGAACCAGAAATTATTATCTCCCGCGTGGCCCATGAATTTGGTCGAGCAGGAGGATATTACTTTCGGAAGAAGCAACTCCAGTGTGAGGAAACGATGACTCCATTTATCATCTTCTTCCTATACACATTCAATGATATTGCGACGATTCGCAGCGAATTGACATCCCTTCTCGAGAGCGCATTTCAGGGTATGACGGACGATTTCTCGGTTCCCGATGAGTTCGAACACTCCTCTCTCCCAGAGATCAATATTCGTTGGGGTGTGCCGAAACTCCCAGGACAACCCGGTAACAACTTTCGAAATTACTCTCGTGAGATGCAGGAGGCAAGACGGGCGCATTTGATCGAGTGCGATACTAAATCAATCCCCTTCCTATGTGTCCTAATCAATTATATCAAAGAGAAGAAGCTCTCGGCCCACATTTGGGGTGGACATACACACATCACAGAAACGGTTGATTGGGACTCACCAAAGGCTGACGTGTGTTGCTTTGTTAGGATGTCCCAGGATCACACTAATTATAACATGAGCCTTACCAGTGTCCATGTCAAAGGCATAACGGATCTGGAAGCGACGGCTGCGGTGATGAGCCCTTCGGGGAATGCACTTGGACGTCTCTCCCTCCGACAAACTCTTCTAAAATATCTGAAATTACCGGATGGCAACCCAATGTGCGCCGAACTGCACCAGCGGGGGTTTCAGGGCCCTGTGGATATGATTATCCCAAACACTCCGCTGGCTGAAAGCAGCTTTGAGATGTTTAACAAGCAGCCAGCTGGTTATCTATACCACGTTCTCCCTAAGTTTGGTGCCTCCTTGGAATTTATCAAATCCCTCCTCCGCAGGTCAATGGAAGCAGGGCTGACAACTGAGGCACCTCTTTGTACCTACGACTTCGAAACGAACCTCCTCACAACCCCTCAAGATGATGAGCAGGAAGGTGTGCTCTCTGATGTACGATCTCTTCCCTTTTTTCAAGATGTCCTTGCCAAGAAATTGGCAGCCGATGCAGGCAAGAAGGACAATAAGGCGTACACCGCACCTGAAATGTGTTTCCAACTTGGCAGCGCCCGCAGTGTCCAAACTGTGCATGGCGCTAATGAGGGGAAGCACGACAACATACCCGAGCCAGGAGTCAAACTGTGCCCAGGTACCCCGGCCTCCGCAGCCAAACCCGTGAATGCCAATCAGCCAATGATCGAGATTGCCTCCAGCGAAGATGACGCCTCCTCCAAAGAAGAGAGCGAGGGGAGTGACGACACCTCAACGTCCTCCGACGAAACATCCGCATCAGCCTCTAGTGTTGAGGATGAGCAATCCGCATTGGCCGGCGGCAGATAGTCCGCTCCAGCTACCCTCCCTCAACCACGGGGAGGGCAAAGCGGACAGAGACGTCAAGTGGTTTGTGTGGGGGAGTTGGTTCAGCTAAACGTCAGCGTAACCAACAACGAGCATGTCGTTTTAGGAATTTATGTGAAAGCAACCACCGTATCCAATTGATCGACGAGTATGGAACTCGTCGATACATTAAACAGCGGGGGCGACTTGGTGTGACCCTTCATCAAAATGTGATGACCGCGTTGGACCACCGAGCGCTCCGTTATCAAAATAGTAAGTCCTATGAGGAGCTGGAGGACGAACGCCTTATGGATGAGGCTATTGACGAGATGGGGACGGCTCCGTGTCCCATTGCGGGGAATGATGTAGCGAGTCGAGTAAATGTAGAGGAACAGTTAAGAAAAGAAATTAGGAAAGTGTCAGACTACCTCCTGGAGGTACATGGGACGCCCCCGGGGAGGAAGGGAGAAGGGATCACTCGGCTCATCTATGAAAATCTTAATGGGCTGCAGTCAACCCTATCGAGCAAAAACGAGAAACTAGAGAAGGCCCGGAGGGTTATCGACGAGCTCCAAGTTGATGTGGTCTGCTACAATGAGCACCGCCAGAATTTACGGCACAAGGCGAATCGGAATGGCTTCCGTCAGATGTTTAATGGGGGGGAGACGGAATTACGGGCGATCGCCTCTAACAATGGTCACGAGTCGGTTAGCAAATACCAAGAAGGCGGCACGGCAATGTTGTGCTATGGCAATTTACTACAGCATTTTGACCCTGAAGGGTCAGGCCGAGATGATCTGGGCCTGGGCCGCTGGACATTTATGAGGTATATTGGAGAGGATAGGATAGTCACTAGGATCATCTGCGGATATTCACCCTGTGCAAATAACAAGAAGGACTCTGGCACAGTGTATCAGCAACACCGCCGCCATTTGATAAATAAATTGAAAGATGACTCATGTCCTCGCGCTCGGTTCCGGGAGGACCTCCTTCGTCGGATGAAGCAAT
>JALLPB010000030.1:0-31158 GCA_036939975.1 Cyclostephanos tholiformis | reverse complement strand
AAAAACGTCAATGCCCCCTCCCCCCCCGACGATGACTCGTACATGATGCAAAATAATATTATTGGGGGAGAGCCGTGGGCCCTGTTGTTGTTTTTAGTAAGAGCATAAAATCTCTTTTTCTTTCTATTCTGGCGGGTTGGAACTTCTTGAATTTTTTAAACAAGTTCTCGGCCTTTAATACCCTCGGCTCTTGCCGGACTCTTATGACCGGTCGGGAGCAAGGTTTGGGACAAACGTCTTCATCTCATCGTCCTCGGACCACCTATTGTTATCATCCACGAAGGTGGGGAAGATGAGAATGCTCCTCCCGGAGAATGACATCGCGATATTTCCACACGGCACGTCGTTATCGTCATCATCATCCGCCGTTTCCGTCGGCGGCGTCGACGGCAACGGCACCGACGACGGGAGGTCGTCGAGCATCGCGAGCTTCAACCTGCTGGCATCCGCGTACATCCGTCCCATCGATCTACGCACCGGGAGGGTACAGCCATACGCGTCGTTCGATTGGATATCCGAGTATGATACGCACGCGATATTAAGCGACGATATTCGGTTGCCGAAATTACGCGCGATGATTCGAGATTGTCATTGCGATTTCGTTTGCTTGCAGGAATTGCAACTCGAGAGGAGGACGATTATAACGGGAGGGGGGGGGTGGGATGTTCCGCCGGCATCGTCGTCGTCGACATCACGCCCGCGACGACGACGATCGTCGCGCGAGGCCGGCAACAGGGGGGGTCGGGGGGGAGATTTAGACGACGATGACGACGACGACGACGTAGATTCGAGGGGATTCACACTCCCCCGGTGGATATCACCCCTCGTGGGAGGAGGTGGGTGCGACCGCGACGACCACGACGATGACATTGACGACGGACCCTACGGCATCGTTCTACCGCCCCGATCGGAATTGGAAAGGATGGCCGAGCGGAACACTCGGGTATTGTCCGTCGACGTCCCGGTGACCAATGCGATACTGTACGATGCGAGGAGGTGGACTCCCGTCGTCGCATGCGGGGACGCGGCATCGTGGGCGCGTGCGAACGACGGCGGGGGGATGTCGTCGTCGTCGTCGTCGTCGTCGTCGTCCTTTTTCAATACGACGACGTGCGTCACGATGGCATTCCGGCCAGTTAACGACGTCGATTTCGATGACGATGACGACGTTGGCGGCGAAATCATCGTCGTGTCGTCCGTGCACCTCGACGCATGCTCGGAGGAGAAGCGCGCGCGACAAATGAAACGCTGCATCGAGATATCGCTCGACTCGTGGTGGTGCATCTCCGCCGCCGCCGCCGCCGCCGCCGCGCGGACGTCGTCGTCGTGCGTACCCTCGCCCCCGCGTTTGGTAATAGCGGGCGATTTCAATTCCGAATTGCTCGACGGATCGTGCATCAACGCGTTCTTACTGGCCGGGGGGAAGGTTGGGGGATGCGACGCGACGACAATCGGGACGAACTCGTTCGGTATTCCTCCTCCTACCACGATGACCACGACGACGACATCGACGATATCAACGACGTCTTCGTTGGGAGGGTTGAATCCGAACCTTACCGACGATGAGCACGCTCGATCATCGTCGGTTAATAATAGAACGAGGGAATGCGCATCGGCGCTACGATTGTCGTCGGGATCGATCCCGTCCGAGGAACAGATGCGAGCGTGGGACGCGTTATACGAATCCGTCGAGGAGTTCGTACGTCATAACGACATCCCCCTATGCAGGATCGACACCGGATGCACCCGTGCGGCGTACGATCACGACGACGACCTCGTTGATCCATCGTCGGCATCGTCGTCGTCGTTGACGACGACGACAACAACGGCTTCGGACATCAATCGCGGCAGGACCATGGCGCAATGGCGCTTGGATCACATCCTATACACGCCGCTTACGCTAATGCCGCGGGGGAGATGGGCCACAGTGGAGGACGACGAATACTCGAGGATGGTGGGCTTGCCGAACGAGCGCATTCCAACCAACCATATGCCAACAGCCGCCACGTTCGAGATACGTTCACTTCCGCATTTGTCCGATGAGTCGAGGCGAATACTGATCGAATCGATGAAAGAGATCGAGGGTAGGCAATTATTGGAATTGAAGACCGAGGAAGGACGGATAGAGAGACGACGGGCGGAAATGGAGAGGCAACAGGTAGGGGGTGATGGTGGTGTCGAATTGGTCGGAACGAGTCGATCGATGGGAAAGAAGAAGATTATGAAGAAGAAAGGCCCACCGTCGGCGGAAATGATCGAACACATCAGGAGCGGTCGTGCCGCGGTGAAACAGTTGAAGACGAGACAGCGGAAGGAACGTCAAGAGTTCGTCGGGAAGATGAACATTTCAGAAAGAATGGTCTTGCGACATTCAATAGGGAAGAATCGCACTTGCTCTCAGTGGGTAGATAATGGCGGCGCGCAAAGTAAAAAATGACAAACATGACTTTTCAGTCGCTCGTTTTATTTAATGACCAATCTTACACAAGATACTATTGATAGTTACTGCCGTCACCTCGCGCCAAAACCCATGCCTCCACCACCACCGCCCTTCTTACCCTTCTTCTTCGCTGCCCTCCTCGCATTGCGATTCCCCATTCCACCTGGCCCTGCAAATGCCGGGACCATGTCTTCCGCCTCCGCACCATCCGGTCCGCCTATACCGGCCTGTTTCGACATTCGGCTGATCATTGTCCTCATCTTTTGAAACTCGGACATGAATGCCACTCCCTGGGGGGGGGGGGGGGGAGGGGGGGGGGGTATGATCGTCAGATATGAAGAAATGCGGAAAATCGAATAAGCATGCCGCGGCTACGTGGAAACAGGACTTCACATCAACTCACGTCCTCGAACGACAGCCCTGAGCCCTTGGTAATCCTCATCACGCGCGAACGCGCTGATCGGTCCGTCAACAGAAGATCAGGATTCGCCCGTTCCTTCTTCGTCATGCTGCATATCATCGCCTCGCTCCTCTTTATGCGCTTCTCCACCATCCTCAATTGCGAATTGTCGATCATGTTGCCCAATCCGGGTAGCATCTTCGCCACGCCCGCCATGCTCCCCATGCTCGATACCAATCTCGATTGGGTCATGAAATCGTCGAAGTCGAATTCTGCCTTCGCCATCTTCTCCTGCATCCGCGCCGCGTCGGCGTCGGATACCTCCATCGACGCCTTCTCCACGAGGGAGATCACGTCTCCCATCCCGAGTATGCGCGATGCCATCCGGTCGGGGTAGAACGGCTCGAGATCCTGCGTGCGTTCGCCGACGCCGACGAATTTTATGGGCTTGCCGGACACGCCGCGGATGGAAACGGCGGCGCCGCCTCGGGAATCGCCGTCGAGCTTGGTGAGGATTGCGCCGGTGATTCCCACGGCGGAGTCGAAGGCGGCGGTGAGGGAGGCAGCCGCCTGTCCGGTCATCGCGTCCACGACGAGGAGGGTCTCATCCGGTTTGACTGGGATATATATATATATATATATTTTCGAATGAAGGAATCATAACGGGGGGAAAGGGGGAGGAGGGTGGGCGAACAAAAAAAAAGGGATGAGATATTAGGGAGCGGAGTGGCCGCACGGTGCGACGGCGAAGTTAGAAAAAGGATGAATTAAAATGAAACTCACCCGCCCTCTTCACCCTCCTTAGCTCCTCCATGAGCTCTTCATCGACGACCTGCCTCCCCGCCGTGTCGACCACCACGGTATCGTACCCACCCGCCCTCGCCTTCTCCACGGCCAATCTAGCGATCTCGGCCGGATCGACGTCCGTCCCCAACGAGAATACGTCGACGTCGATGGACCTCCCGAGTATCTCGAGCTGCTCGATCGCGGCCGGGCGGTAAACGTCCGCGGCGCAAAGGAGGACGCGACGATTGCGTTTCGGCAAGCGACTCGCGAGGGTATTGGACCTCTCGTCGTCGGACATACCCGATACCGCATACGAGTCGACCTCGCGTTCCTTGAGGTACAATGCCAATTTGCCAGCGGCGGTGGTCTTGCCGGCGCCCTGGAGTCCGGCGAGGAGGATGACGGTTGGTCCGACCTCGTTCGGGCCGCGGTACGCGAGGGTCGCGGCGGGGGGGGGGAGGGATGAGGTCGACATTTTCATCTTGTTCCTCTTCCCCCTCCCCCCCGCCGCCGCGTCGTCGACGTTGCCGTCGTCGTTGTCGTCGTCATCCCCCATCGCGACGACACCGCCTCCCATCATGTCGAGCAATTCGTCGTACATGGCCTTCACGAACTGCTGCTCGGCGGTCACGCCCTTCATGACCTCGCGTCCGAGCGATCGTCGCCTAACGCCGTCGATGAGGGCGGTGGCAACGTCAAGGTTGACGTCCGCGTCGAGGAGGGCGCGTCGGACGGACTTCAGTGCCGGTTGGATGGAAGTTTCCGTCATCCTTTAACCACGTTTTCGTTCGACGATATTTTATAATATCCACGAGGAAAGCGATCGTTTCCCGGGGGGGAGAAGTCCCGACCGGGCGCGTGGAATTCAGTTTCGTAAAATTGGATTCGACGTCGTTTCATTAGAGGGGGGGGGCAAGATATGATACACACGAACCAATTCCCCCCCCCCCCGGCGCTCTCGCCCGAAAGGAAATAACGATGATAAAAGAATACGGGGAATGATGAAAGAGATACAATTCGCCTCACCGCTGCTTCCCCCCGAAATTCCGCGCCACCTCCGTGAGGGCCGAAGATAATTGGTCGAACATGTTCAGTCGCGTGGCGGTGGCGGCGGACGAGGAGGGAGGACGAACGACGTCGACGCGTGGACGGGGACGACGCATCGGCGGCGACGACGACGACGACGACACCGCCGCATTGCCAATCGCGCCACCCCGATCGACGAATAGGATCGATGGCGAAAAGGCATACGAGACCGCCAGCGAGGCGATGAGGCAATCGATGGCGACGAATATCCTCATTTACCCGCTTGACGGAAGGAACGTGTTGTTACTACTTTACCGTGGATATATTTTAAGAGAACGAGGGGGAGGATGTAGGAGGTGATGCGTATTCAGAGAGGATTGAATCGTCGTACGTAACTATCGTACCTACGTATTTTCTATGTGAACGGCTACGAGAGATGAAAAAAAAGGGAAACAAGATATCAATCTCTATTCGTTGGTCGTTGCCTTGCTCTCCTTAGACCATGCTATCGACCATCCACAGGGCAGCGCGATCGGCACGTTGCCATCCTCGACTATCCAATGCCCGCGCCTCGATATCATTTCGAGATGGATGTGCTGAATCATCGCCGACTACTCTGAATAATGTCACATGTCATAATATTTCGCCTGTGTCCAAGCCGCGCTCCAAGAAGATGTTCACGTCTCTCGCTATAGTCGACGGTTCATTCATTTCCCCATCATCACTCCATCGACACGAGCGTAGTAACTGTATAACTTGCAGGACGAACTTCACCTACGCCGGACCTCGCAAGCTCTCGGACATTCTCAAGCCCGAACTTTTGGTCGACAAGTCGTCGTCGGAGATCGTGAGTGCCATGTTATTTCGCGTGCGGTTCTCTCCTTCGCGCCTTCGATGATTTCGACTCCCAGCCGGAGGCTTACTTACTCCGGAAGCGATTAAAAAATTTTTCTCTTCGGTCAAAGTCGGAGATATGGGAGGCCTATCACGAAGGGAAGGAGAAGGTCCACGGGTTATCGTTGGATAAGGCTAGGGGAAGAAGCATCTTGGCTAGGGCTGCCCAATGGTAAATACGGATTTGCGTGTGGCATCGTGACTTCGTTGTTTTACCATTCATACGCACCCGACACTCTCGTCCCTCCCTCCCCCCCCAAAAAAAACAAAAAACAAACAAGTCCCTTTTTCATCCATCCAATATTTCGAGAGGGGGGTCACTTCATGATGGTAAGTCAGTTCCAATCGCCGAACTACTTCCTCCTCGCCTACCTCGAGGATTATCGCACCGATCCCGCCCGCGCGCAACCCCTTTTGACGATATCCATCTTCGAGGACATGGCGGATTCGAAGGGCGTGACGTTGGTCCGATGCGACGTCATTGATCGCGGCATCGACGAGGATGAGGGGAAAAGGATATGCAATTTCCTCGTGGACGATTATGCCAACGAGGGCGATTTTCGGATCGTGCACACGTTCAACAAGATGCCGGACGCTTTCGATTTGGATGCCTTCGTGAAGGAGAAGGAACGGCGATGGAGGGCATGAATAGTGTTGCAACGGAGAGTAAAGAATGATAAAATGCAGGGTTCGTTTGATCCGAAATTATGCCTAGTGCCTAGTGCCCAGTATGCTCCTCTCAACAAAACGTGTACTGCTATGATTACCCGCTGCTTGTTCCAGGACGACCCTCACAAGGTGCGGTTGCACTTTTCAACTTGTCGAGCAAGTAACCGACGCCATTATGGACCCCTTCCAAGATAGATTGCATCAAATGATGCTCCTTTTCGAATTCCACCGTCTTCTGCCTCACGCCGTCGATGGTCTCCCTCGTTCTATCCCCAATCTTGTGTTCTTCGTCTAATTGTTGCGCCCTCCTCCATCCGGAAGCGAGGACATTCTTGATCTTTTCCAGAATGCCGTGCTTCTCATTGACGTCCTTCGCGGTCTCGCCGACCATCGAACCGGTCTCGACGGCGAACGCCCCCGCGGATCGTGCGACGTCGCCCGCCGGCCCATCGTTCTTGGACGCGACGACGGCTGCGCCCACTCCCGTCAAAATCCCCACGATTGGACCCCCGAGGATAAGTCCCGAAAGTCCGAAGAGCAGGCCGGCGCCGACTTGCGTCTTGGCATCGCTGTCCCCGTCAGCGTCGACTCGATTGTTGTGTTCTATTCCTCCCTCCCCCATTGTCCTATCGTGCTCCTCAAGGTTAGATGCGCTAAGATTGTTGGATACGTCATCCTCCTCGACGCTTCTGTCCTTCTCGTTTGACCCAACCTCTTCAGTTGGCGTCTTGACCATTTCAGGGGAATCGTCGACGTATCCAGTCAACGCCATGATGGATGTTGATGTTGTTACGAATTTTTTATGAGCAGGAGCGACGACACACGACTGACGCACTCTTCGGGGTTCGGGGTCGCAAGACGAATCGGGGAGTGTTGTGTTCTCTCCCATTTTGGCCCCCCTTTTTTAACCCCCTTCAGACCACGATCAACGACACCACGAATCCCCTGTGTGCCTAAAAAATCCATCCTCGAATTGTATCAAAATTTGGCAATCATTAAGAGAGCATGTCAGGTCTTTTCACAGCCGCCGTAGCAGGCATCAGCTGGTGCTTCTGCACAGCATCGGCCTCTCTATGTGGCGCGTGGTGTGGTAACGACAAGCCATCGTGAGTTTTACGTTGTGCGCTAAATCCATTTTCAATCTAGGTATTTTTCTTCGTTGTTCGTCGCATCGCTTCCCTATACAACAAAACGCAAATTAACGCACACGCATCACGATTACGTTGCCTTCAATCCAATTCAATATAAGAACTGTGCCCCCCAGCGCAACGTCTGGTCGAAAGAGAAGCGTGTTACTTCTCGCAATCAGCGGCGTCGTGGCGCTTGTTTTCCAATATGGATTCGCACCAAACTACGATAAGATCAGTTGGCAATATCTGTCTGATGCTTGGACATCGGGCTGTGGGACCGATGCAAGTGAAGAGATCATGAAAATTTGCGCTGGAAATGCGGGTGTGTACCGATCATCGGCCGCCGCCTTCGTGTTTTTCGTCATCTTTGGAATCGGTGAGCATCGTTCACGATAGTTCTTGGTCCATCTTTGTGAAGCACATTTTTCATTCATACCCTTCGTCACCTTTAGCTGCCAAGTGTAAAAACACTGCCAATAGAGAGGCATGGCCGGCGAAGTAAGGACTGCCCCAACACTTTTTCTTCATTCCCGACTCAAAAACAGCTCACGCTCATTTTGTCATCAAACACAAAATCAGATATGTTCTCTTCTTATTTCTTTGTGTTGGGACAATATTCATTCCAAATGATCCAATATTCATTCCTGGCTATATGTGGGTAGCAAGAGTGGGCAGTTTCCTGTTTGTTTTGGTTGATCAGCTAATAATACTTGACATCGCGTACAATTGGAATAGTTCCTGGATAGATAAAGCCGACCAGGCCGAATTGTTGGAAGGTGTTGGCAAGGGAAAGAAATGGTTGATTGCGATTTTGGTATCATGCGCGATTATATATATTACATCGTTTGTTTTGATTGTCGTCATGTATCTCAAGTTTGGGGGATGTGCGAACAATAATGCCTTCATTTCAATCACCTTGGCGATGTCATTCATCTGCACCGTTGTCCAAATGACGATATCCGAAACGTCTTCACTGCTCACCAGTGCATCCATGACACTATATGCGACGTATCTATGCGGATCGGCGATATCATTGAACCCAATCGGTAGTTGTAATCCTTATTTGGATGAAAAGTCAACTTGGAATATTGTTCTCGGGCTTTCTATGGCCTTCCTGGGGTTGATGTGGACTGGTTGGAGTTTTACATCCAGCGGGCAGCTAGGAGGACGAAATGATGCAGCAAATGATCGTGACAGAGGTGATGAAGAGAGGCCTAAGGCTGGGGGGCTAGTGCTTGACAACGAATCCTCCCCTGGATCCCACGGTTCATCTGAAGGATCAAAGTCGATTGGGAGTTCCTGGAAGTTGAATGCAATTCTGGCCACGATTTGTTGCTGGTATGCCATGACACTGACGGGTTGGGGGGCAACTGAGAAGCGGGGGGATGTGGCGAATCCAAATGTCAGTGAAGTCAGCATGTGGATTATGATATCCAGTCAGTGGGTTGCCCTACTGCTCTAATTATGGTCTCTCGTGGCTCCGAGTCTGTTTCCTGATCGAGACTTTTCATGAAAGGCGTAAGGAATACATGCGCCTCGTCAATGTCTGGGGTTATAGTTTTAGAATAGGACCTCAGACTAACTACTAGCAAGAAAAAGCAATTTTCAAACATCCCCCTACACCTTTTCAGTCACGTGTGGTGCTTTTGAAGGAAGAAATCGACTTATGGATGCGAAATCATTGAGGGACTCTCCTTGTTAAACAATTTAAGTAATCAAATGTTCGTAACTACCGCACAGATGCTACAAGATCAGTCAGAAAGCGAACGAAGCGTGCCGAATCACATCAGGTATGTTTCCATCCCTCCCCTTTGACGGCGCGTTTCGGGTGACGAGATGGCTGGGCAGGTCTGACAGATCGGGAGGAAGGACCCAGACGAGGGATTATCTCGGTATCTTCGATAACGCGTACCTAACGAACGAATCGACGTCGGCGTTGGCCCTTTTCCTCCACATCCACCGCATTTCCTCCCCTCGCGCGCGGTCCCCCGACGTCGACATCGACGTAGACGTCGTCGCATCCCCCTCCACATCGAGCGACGAGGGGGGAGATGGCGACGTCGACGACGGAGGCGGCGGCGGCGGTAGTAACATCGCCATCGACGCGCATCGCAGTCCCCCTGATGCCATCCCCAATTCGTACGATGCCCTACCCCCCGGCAATATCAGCGTCGGCACGTTCATCGCGATGGCGTACGCGTAAACGTGGGATAGCAAATAGGCAGGACGGACATCTCGCGCTAGTAGGATTAGCGACGGCACCACCGAGGATATCGAGGGGGGGACGGACGGCGACGTCGACGCCGATACCTCTTTCCCCATCGACGATCGAAGGATACATCGATGTCGGTATGCGTCCTCGAGCATCCTCGTGCATTGATTCATCCCTTCGGGCGTTTTATATTCGTTTGCGTATAATTTTTAAGATCGGTCATATGTATGACGATAACGACGAGAGGAGGAGAAAATGTCATACATACGGCGTCGTCCCACCCTCAGCGTCGAATTTCCATCAAGCGCATTATTTTCGCGTAATGGTGGTGGATGGGAACGAAGAAAACAAATAACTCACCAACTACGTAACGCGATCTAACGACGGATGATGTCTCGATCGCCGCCGCCTTCGCCACATCATCGTCGTCGTCGATCGACTCGCCTCCTACGTCGGTCCTCATCCCCTCGCATTTCTCTCTCCCCGCCGCCACCGCCGCCTCCGCCGACGACGAGATTCCGTCGCGATCGTCGTTTCGGCGACGACGTTTACGACTATATCGACGACAATTATCCCGCAACGACGTCGAACGTCGCGACGGCGTTACGATCATCCTCGATGCGATTTCCGCATCGAGGCGTTCCAGCAGCACGCGCTTCGACTCCGCATTCATGACAAAGATCGTCGATGGTGATGACGTCGTCGTCGTCCCATTCGACGTCGTCGATGGGATGGCCGACGGGACGATGACGGAATCGGCGACGGCGGTGCCATCGTCGTCCCGATCATCGCCGTCGGTCGTCATTGAAAGGGGAGGAGGAGCGATTCAGCTCGGCGGCTTTACCATGGGAGGGCAGAGGAAAACTTCGTCATGGCTACTGGATGGCTGGTGGATGTTTTTTCGTATTTTGGTAACTCCATCAATTGTTAGAGTGGACTTAAACTCGAATTTAGGGGGGGAATCTGGGGGGTCGCCGGGGGGGGTCAGCGGGGTATCCACCGAATTTGGGTTTTGTGGTCGTAAATAATTTTCGCCCACACTCCCATCTATCGTTCGGCCGCTAGGCTGTTCATTCCTTTTGCCATTCCTTCAATCTGAAACCCCTCCAAAAGGANATGATGCGCCTTAACATCTGATATTTTTGGTATTATTCCTACGTACAATTTTTAACATCTGAACACATGATTTAAATTGACCTCACAGGAATGAAAACGTGTGAAACGTTAAACATTACATTATTGCACCGTTTGGGTCAACATATTATGTATTTAAGTACAGTGTTTAGCCAAAATGTTTTGGCCGAACAAAAATTGGATACATATGCGGATACATAGCAAGACACACGCACGCACAACAACACCCCACACAAGATGAGTCAATGCTCACCCTACCGCCACCAGCTTTGTCCATGGAAACATCCTCCATGGACTTGAATCACGGCACCGTGGCTCCTCATCAGCCTAATAAAGGCGCCAGGTGCCCGGGCTTGCACGCGCTGCGTGTTTTCCCCTTGTTTGGGGCGTCAAAATGGCGCCCATCAAAAATTTGAGAGACAGGCAGAGCACCTGTCTTGGATGGCTGTTGCTCAATGAGTCGATGCAATAACCAACCAAACAACAATGTTGGCGGTGGGATGGATTTTGGAGAGGCATTTATAATGGGCAAAACGCGTGGGGGCAGATGATTACTGATTGCTTTTTTTGGTGAATGGAGCGACAAAAAAATAAAAATAGAGAGGGTGATGGGGCCTCGCATTTCGATGGCTTTTTCTGGTTGGGAGGACACAACAACCAGCCAAAAAGCAGCCTTAACATTGGGGTATAATATGGAGAGATGGTGCGCAGGGTGATGACAACAGGGGAGGACACTATCGAGTCTTTTCAGCAATCGGAATTTGGTGCAAAAAAATAAATATAAAAAAATTCATCGTGCCTTTAGGCGGCCGCCAATTCACGCAACAACCAACCAAATTTATGCTAGATTGATGGGGGGGAGATAGGAGAGGACACATGACCGTGGAGGAACACAGGGGGAGTGGTATTCGATCGTTCTGGGGATGATCGAGTTGGGAGGGGGGAGAATATATTTAATAAAATAGCAGCCTTGTTTAAATTAATTGTTTTCTTAGCCGGTTTAAGTATTTGAGCAAAATCCTTCGTATGCCCCATCGAACAACCCATCGCAATGAGGTTGCCGCAATGGGGTGGCTATTAATACCTAACCCATGCCGCTAGACCTGGGCGATCAGCGCCGCCATGGTGGTGTTCTTTTTATCTTGATTTCTATCCACCGAGACGGTTTACCTACCTAGGAATTGGTACTGGTAGTCCGGCCAAAGAAATTTGGCTAAACCCCAAATATCCCTCAACAATAAATTTCACCGCGGGGCCATCTAGCTTAAAAAATACATAGCAAACCTCATATTACCGGAATAGATAAAATATTTTGGCTAAACTACTGTAGGAAGTCCTATGTTTTGGCTAAACCCCCGACATGTAGAGTTTTCTAGAACATTAGTATTCCCAAAAAATACGTGAAATAATGAATTTTATATTAATTCCTTTGTGAAATTCTAGAGTAATCAATACTCAGGCACTGGGTCGTGGTGTAAAAGGAGGTGTTCACAGTTCACAGAGGACCCATGACATCGTATGTAGGTTTGTACCAGGCAACCCTGGTAGGAAAAGTTGACCGCCAGATTCCTTTCTGGATGAACCATGGTATGTGGGCTGGAAAATGCCTGACTGCCAGATGATTTTTCCACTTGTGCCCTGGTAGTGGTTTCCTGGGCAACGGTGTCCAAAATTTTCTTCGGCGCCAAAAAATGTGATAGCTAAATACGTGGGAACCAGCTGATAAAATACACTGCATCACCGGATTGCACCAGATTGCACCTTCAACACCACCCGAACAATCACTCCTTCCAACTCACCACATCTCCCTTCTTCTCTGCCATGCGGCAGCAGCATCTTCCTATCATCATTGCGGCAACGTCTCGGCTCTGACACCTCTTCTTGCACAGGCCTCCCCCCCCCTCTTTGGACCCCTTTCCAAGTTAGGTAAGCACCCGCCCTCGTCCTCCAGAAATAATGGGCGCCGTGCCTTCATTCTGCTCCAGAAAAATGGGGAGGAGAGTAAGGTTGTCATCGTGGAAGTTCGAGGGCATGAGCCGATGGAACCAGTCATCATATTTGTCGTCTTCGTAGTTCCCCCCTCCTCCGCCGTCCATCTTTTCGTCGCGACAACAACAACAGTGCGGGACAACGACAGGGGTGGCGGCGATGTTGGCGGCGGTGGATGGCGACTACCCCCCCCCCAACACGGGCGGTGGAGACGCCCACTGGGGTGGGAGAGTGGGGGGGTCGTCGACGAAGTGTTGAGAGTAACTAAGCGGCAAGGTTATTACCATTGAGGATTAGACATTAGACAAAAGGTTGTTCTAAGTATTAATGGCAATAGTTTGCCATGCGGGTGCAAATGCATAAGTTGCACTCTCAACTATTCTACATGGACTAACATACGTAGGAACTACATATGTTGTTGCGTAGTAATCAGGTATCTGTATCGTAGGTACCGTTCTGTGTGACATGGCACTCTGTCCTCTAGGTACTCTTGGTAAGGGTACATTACGTATGTACCCCTGGGGGAGAGTTCCAACAGAGTTTCAAGCTATGCTGTAATTTAATAAACTGTAACGACCTTGATGGTTTGCACTTAGGCTATTATTATTGTATTAATGCACCCCCACCACAAAATTAGAATATGTGATTTCTCTGCTCTAAATAGTCAATGAATTCGAGCACCAGGCTTGTAGTGTCTGTCCTAATGAATCACTCTCCTTCACATCACACAGTAAAATAATAATCATGTGTATCGTACATGCTCTTGGGCATAAATTCAGGCCGCCTATGTAAAATTAGGTAATAGGTAGGTAGGTAGACACCATCCAAAATTCGTCTCGAAAGTGGAATCAGTATCGTATTTGGAGGTTCTTTTCCCTACCTCCGTCATCCACCAACAACCCCGTCGTCGGAAAACAACACTAAAAACCTTAACCTCGTCACACCACAAAACGAATATGCGTTGGCACAACCACCACTTTCCTATTTTGTTTCTATTAATCTGTTTATCAGTGGCATCATCGCAGCGAGGCTCGAACTCTCGTGGTTTCTCGTCGCCGGTGCGTGAGCTCGGTCCTTCCCTCGCTGCTTCTGTCGCAGGAGGGACTATAATCGCTGTTAGATCTCCTCGGCGCAAGTCATCAGGTAATAACGACGCAGATACACCGAAAGGTGCAGTAGAAGAGTATGCTGATCATGGTGATGACGACGATTGTTTGGTAATTCTCTTCCGTTCTCCGATTGTTAGCGAGTCCGGCGCAACGACGAAGCAAAGGTTGTACTCTGGCAATTTAACCGTTTCCTCGGTGTTCGGCAATGGGGCCGACGACGGACTCGGTGATCTAAAGAAGCGAAAAAACAGTCATCACGGCCTGTCATTCCTCCCCGATGGACCTGTCAATTTCCCATTCCTGCCCAGCAGCGGCAGCAGCAATCTGCGTGTCCTGCACGCATCCTCTGGCCTCATCGTCGCCGCCACCGGCTTCGCTCCCGATGCCGACCATATTCTCAACGTCGCGGCGGGGAGGGTACTATCGCGCATATCCGTATTCGATGCGCCGTCTCCCATGTCGTCGCTCGGGAGCAAGAGCGTTGATCCCCACAGGCTCGTGCGGGAGGATTTATCCTCCATGATGATTGATGCGGCGATGTCCGACGGGGGCCGACCACTGGGCGTGCAGTTGCTCGTCGTTGGACAGTCGGCGCTGTACCGACGAGCGTCAACTGCGGACGATCGATCGTTGGAAATATACACCGTGGATCCGAGCGGAGGATGGAGGAGCGTCGTCGGGAGCGGAGCGGCGGTGGGGCGGGGTGCCGAGCGAGTCCGTTCTTCCCTGCGGCAAGAGACGCTCGACTCGCCGACGATATCATCGCTCGGAGCGACCAACGAGCATCGTGGATGGAGGGGGGCGTTGGACAGGGCCATGATGGCGTCGATAATTGCATTGGACCAGGATGGAGATACAAGTAACGATGCGGATGATGAACGTGGCGGGAGCAAGAGGGCAAATTATGGTGCGGTGGTAATTTTCGGTCCTCCCCTTGCTTCGCGGAGTAAAATCAGATCAAGTAGGTGTGCGATGGTAAGCTCCGTCGCCGTGGAAGAGAGCTACAATAGCTGTCACCTGAAGCTTGTGGATCGAAGCAAGCTTGCAAAGTGACCACACACCATCAGACTTGGAACATGGTTCTATGGACCGATTATAAAGTCCGCTAAATCTGTAATTAGTTCAATTAACCCACCCAGCCAACAGGAATTCATGGATGTTTTATTGCTATCATCATTCGTTAGTCATTGGTTTTGAGAGGGAGTCATCAAACCGTCAACACAAAGGGCAGTGAAGTGAAGGTGTACATGGCAAATCTCGTACCACCTTTAGTTTGGACACAGAAAACGATGCACACAATCATTTCGGTCACACGTTCCAAGATATCTCATGCGACGCCTCACGGTCTAATTCGTCGTATCCGTTTTGAATCTCGCTGACTCTGAACGCGAAGGAGGATTCTCGATACAATGCCGCCGACGCCGAAACGCCCGCGCTCTTGAACGCGAGTTTCCATTGGGAATAATTTGCCTTCACGGTCCCCCCATCGGCGTCGTCGATTGCGTGTCGTCCTTCACTTTTTACGGGTTCAATCGCCGCGATGGCATCCACCCAATGGTGGAAATACCCGACAACCTTCGGCGGAATTGACGAGTACGATAATTTGTCGATGGTCGCCATGACGGCGATGTGCCCACCTAGTGGACGTTCGTGATGGGCAGAATCCTCGAAGATGCTGATATTTATCGATTTTATCACTCGCTTTCTAACTTTTTCCTCCAGGGCGGCCGCGGTGTCTGAGAGTACAGAAACTTGATAAGGGACCATCGAAAAAAAAAGTGTTACTACAGAGGTGGAAGGGAGAAACATATAGCGAAACTTATGCCAGGCAGTCGACGACGAGCCCCTCCCCCCCCCCGAAAAGAAAACAACGGGATGAACAACGCGCAAAAATGACGACTTACGCAGATGAACGAGCTCCATGCCGACGCTTTGTCGTCTTGGCAGGCATTCGCCGATCCCCAATAGGAAAATGCCCCTCGATGGCCGAGCGTGTTCCGGCAGGGAGGTAACATATGCCAGGTATCTGACGACTTCTGATAACGACCTGACGTACCTCACGCTGATATGTCCCAGCGCGGCTGCCGTATCATCCAACCTCCTTCCATCGTCGATGCCGATGCCGCCGACGCGGTCGTCGTCGATTCCATCGCGTCGTGCGACGACGCAGGGCATCGGAAACTCCACCCTCCCCGGGGTGGTGGTGAAAAGGCCGTGATCGCGCCTACCTTCCCTCTTCCTCTTCCTCGGTTTCATCTTCGGTCCTTCCCCCGCGATTAGCAATGCCACCCTGCAGCATCGGCACGACGACACCACTCCACCGACGATCGCCGCCTCGGAGGATGATGACCGACATCCCCGACAGTGATCCGTCTCCTCGGAGAATGCATTCGACGACGACGAGGCCAAGGAACGAGCGGCGTCAATAACCAAGGATCGTGCCAGGATGCTACCCCCCCTAACCCCCCCACTCCCTCCGTCGTCCTCCTCCACGAGCAACAGCCGACACGTTTCGGCGAGACGGAGCGCGTCGCGGATGATGGGGGAGGAGGTGGAGGAGGGGAGATGATTATCTTCCTCCCCACTGCTGCTAGTGCTGCTCCTGCTAGTGCTACCCCGCACACCCTCGGCGATCGCCCTCGCGGATGCGGCATGGAGGAAGCTGGACGACGACAACATGGTCGCCGACATTTTTTTCTTTCGGCCGCAGCGAAACAATCGTAACCGCGTGGCTGATCACGCGTGACCACGGAAATCGCCAATAAAAAAAATCCCCCCCTCGAATTTTTCTATTCTGCCTCTCCTCCCACAATGAAACGGAGGTGAAGCCCCGCGCACTATTCAAACGACAAAAAAAGTAAGCAAGGGCGCCCCCCCCTCGCTTATTAATAGCCGTCATCCCTCGTCGCGAGAGGGGGGAGGAGTGTGGGTGTGACTGCGTCCTCGCTCCGACGCCGTTTGGTCGGGAATAAAAATTTATTGAAAAAAAAAAAAAAAATTAAATGGCGACTCACGCCGCCGCCAACGTCCTGTCCAAGGGACCGCTATCGTCGGCACTTGGACAGTGGATGTTTCTAGGGTTCGGAACCTACGTCATATTCACGGGGGAGAATGGCGTGTCCCGAGCCGCTCAGGAACTCGCCGGCTTGGCATTACGCCTCGCCACGGGTGTTGGACGCGAGGCGGCTTACCTCAGGGACGAGGCGGCGTTGGTGGGGCGTCATCATCATCATCAGCAGCAACAGCAGTTGCCACATCAGCCCGTGGTCATTTATCAATCCGATGGGAACGGACGACGCGGGGGCGCTGGATATTGGATCGCGACGATTGTTCAGGTGGGACTCGGCGCAGGTGCCTGCTGGACCGCATACGTCCTAATATCCAACTTCCTACCCGACAACATCAAGGAGATGATGCCCGTGACGAGGAGGTTCTTCGAATCGGCCGTTACCTCCCTCGGGCAGGGCATACTACGAGTACGCGACGCCCTCTCCGAGCAGATTCTCGCCCTAGGACTTAAGCAGGACGAGCTCTCCGCGAAGATGGACGAGACCCGAGATGGCGTGTTGGGACTTAGGGACGACCTAGGTGACGTGCGATTGCACGTCGACGACATCGCGTCCGCCATATCGAGGTGCGAGAGGTCCCTATCCGACGCGGCAGACAAGCAGACGTACGTGTCGCGCGGCGTGAGCTTACTCGTGCGATGCGTGGGCGACCTACTAAGGCCCGGCAATCCCGAGGTGGCGGAGGAGCTGGATAGGTTCGGTAGGCTCAGCTCCGAGATGATGGAGGGCGATGACTTCTACCGTCTGGAGGTCGTCGACAAGAAGAATCGCGATCGATGTCCGTCGTCGCCGCAGGGGGGATGCGACCTGTCCGAGATTGGCTCGAACGCCTCCTTCTCCGCGGACGACTGTCGCAACCGCCGGTCGTCGTCGCTTCCGCGTCCCCGTCGGTCGTCGTCCAGATCTTCCCCGGACGACTCGAGGATGCAGTCCTCGATCAACAACGTCGTCACCCCTCGTCACGTTGTGCCGATGAGGGGGGCGTCGAATGACGGCGGCGGCGACGACGACGGAGGAGCCGTCGCGAATCATCGTCACACCATCCTCCCTTCCCCGGTGATCCATTCCGTCGCCCCCGGCAGCACCTCGAGGGTCCTCAAGATGCTCCAATCTTTCAACGGCGGCGTGTCGTCGTATTCGGGATATCCCACCAAGGGGACGCAATACACCAGGTCGTATTCGAGTCCGGAGGACGAGGTACCACCACAGTCGAATTCGTCGTCGTCGGGCAATGTCACGCCGGAGAGTGACGTTTCCGATCCCATCAAGTTGGAGGACGTGGACGAGCTGCTGAGGATGGTCCGCATGATGTGAATGAGATACAGAGAGTCGGAGGATGGTGAAGGAGTAACCCCCCGCTCCTCTCCAATACGATAGGGGCAGGCGTATGGGTAGAGGAGGCGAAGGATATATCTGGCTTCATGTTTGTCTTTTTTGTTTCAGTAAAAGCGAGGGTAGCGACTTTTTGCGATGATAGGGTTGACAGTGGCATCAAACGCAGTCTCCGCAATCTTTTAGAACATACTTAGAAATAATTGCGTCAATATTATTGTCTTAAGTCACATCCGCAAGAAGAACGATTCTCGCGTTAGTACATCTCGTAAATAGCGCAATGAGTCATGACAAGTGCTGAGGATTTTAGGTTGGAATTGGTAGGAAGGGTATATTATTATTTCTACCTACTGTACCAATTTTGTGTCACAGCACTCTAAACCCTGCCTTTCTCCACTTGGATGACAACTCGTCCATCCCAACATAACATCCCATGACAACCCGGGGAGATTCTGTCGACTCGAAGGCATATCTTCCATGCAAACAGCGCTGGTTTGCCACCAGTATACAATCCCCAGGGTTCAGGTGAATCACAAACCGCATTGAATCACGTCTTAATATGTCGTTCCACGCTTCATGCGCCTCTCTCATATGACGGTAAAAAGTATCATTATTTATGTCATCAAACGTTGGAGTGCCCGCGGTAGCAGAGGAAGGATAAGGTGGAAGATCTGGCAACCTGTCCAAATCATTGTGCCGGATGGATTTCACCGGACCCCATTCGTTTTTACCACTTGGAATCGTTTCAATCAGTGGTCCCGTCGCCTCCAAATGCCATCCTTCATTCTCATCAATGCAGTGATACCTCCGTGGAGTGGTAGCCAATAGGCGGAATGCGTCTGGATTTTCCATAAGTAGCTGCCGAGCCGCTGCAAATCCGTCGACGTAAAAAGATTGGCCCTTTGGTACGATGGGATTGTCATTATTGTTAGATAAAGGGTGCGACTCCTCCGCTTGAACCGTTGCGGGCTGAACCATTAGAAATACTTGTGCGCCAGGAGGATTATGCATATATGTCATGTCAGTATGCAACGGCAACGATGTGGTACCATATGCAGAATCGGCGATGCTAGCACCAGTCATAGCACGATCTAATTGATAAAATGAAGAGAGACACGACGTTGACCAAACTCCTGCTCCATATAATGTTTGGAGTGGATGGTACCCAATGATCGAAGCCAAATGAAGAATAGCGGACTCGGCAGTCTCTTCAGTCTTCTTCGCGGTTATTCTTTCGTGCGAACGCTTTACTGCCTCGCTAATCGCACCTGCAGGGAGCGACTCGGTGTGCGTTGGCGTTCCTGTTATCAAAACAATGCCGTACTGATATAGCACTTTGAGTAGTCGCTTGTGCTCCATCGCACCGGCATCATCGCGCTGTGGGACTAGGTTGTCGTATCGGAATAAAATTGGAGATTTGATGGGATCGCGCACCATGCTCTCTGTCCAATTCGACCACAATATTCGTTTCGTTTCCTCTGTTCGCTTCGTTTCTTCTGTAACCGATGAAGAACAATCAAAATCATCAGCATCTGCGCGCCACCTCTCGGCATGCGACTCTATCCACTTTTTAGTGTAATATGAAGTCTGCGAATCAGAATCACCGATTTTAGTCATAAGGCGCCATTTGTCACTATCCGCGGATTCTTCCCATGAAATAAGGTTACATTTGCTCATTTGGTCTACCGTGGATGACGTCGGAGGTGTTGGTTTTCCATCGATTGGATCGAATGGTGTATCATTCCGTTGGTGAGTTGCAGGGTCGAACTTCCTTTCGTCGTTGGCATCTAAATATTGCACCGGCAAGGGTGGGATCTGTCGGCTTGATAAGACGAAACGTCGATGTTGATTGGCATAGATGCGAAGGGCGACGAATTCAAAGGCAGTCATACCCCCATTTCGTGGCGGGCGGTTCCGCGTGGGGTTCCGCGTGGACCCGGCTGTAGTGCGCGAGAGGGACGTGAATTGTCGTCGGCTGCGACGGTGGCCCAGTGCCCAGGTGTAGGGACGGATTGAGAGTAAGAATGTTGGTGGAGTCATCATACAAGAAATATCGCAAGCATGTTGCCACCAAGGGGCAGGAACAATGTGGACCGTCCAAAAATTGGCAAAAGATCGGCGGCGGGCAGCGCGAGGGGGCGGGCGGGCTTGTCTCGAAATGAAAGTTAATACGTACGGTACGTAGTGTATCTAGTAGATACTTCCACACAGGTGACACGTAACAACGTGAACCATGACTACGCCGCGGACTCTACTACGCACCTCGTTAGCATTGGCAGCGCTTATTTCCTGCCGAGCGTTTGCTCCGTCGGCGAACCCCCCCCATTGCTGTTTGTACCTATCGGCTGCATCGACCAATATCGACGATCTTCGACAAACTTCCGACACACGACGATCATTCCTCGTAGGCGCAGCAGCCGGGGCCGCAAGGCTATTGACGTCGCCGCTCGTGGCCGGTGCCGAG
Source organism: Cyclostephanos tholiformis (assembly GCA_036939975.1). Lineage (NCBI taxonomy): Eukaryota > Bacillariophyta > Thalassiosirophyceae > Thalassiosirales > Thalassiosiraceae > Cyclostephanos > Cyclostephanos tholiformis. Next base: position 10,505 of record JALLPB010000030.1, on the reverse strand, counting down.
GAAGACGTCGAGTCGTCCCAAGCACCCCCCCCATCCAAGATCAAGCCTCTATCCGCCTACATTTACAACATACTTCGAGTACGAGAAGCGACCGAACAGGAAACTCGTCTCATCTCGACAGCAAAATACAAGGATGTTCAGCGCGCCAACGTCAAGCTTGCCGTGAAATTCATGATTAATAATTTCAAGTTATCGGATAGCGTTATAGCCGCGAGTTCGTATTTGACGGGCAATGCCCGGGTGCAGGCAAGTGGAATCGGTCTGAATGCAGTGCAGAACTTATACACAATCGTTGAGTACTTCGATAGTTCCGATGTTGAGAATATTAAGGTAAGTATGGAGTTAAATTGACTACGAAGTTTTCAGCCTTGACGATCGAATGTATGGTCAATATCGCCCCTCTCTACAAAAAACAAAAATCCATAGGTTGACTCACTAGCGGGGAAAGAGGCCATTGTCAACAATGGCCTCAAATCTGTGCGCAGGGATCTCGATGATTTTTTGTCATTCTTCCCAGCTGATGTAGTCGATGAAGTGAAGTTGAAAATCTCGACCGAGAACGATTTAAACTACAAAGAATTCGATTCGAGCCTCGGGAGCATACTGAATCCAAATCCCGCAACGTAATGTGTTCTTTGACTTTGGGAGGTGGGTGAGTATATTTGACACCATGGACATGTTTATAGAGTGGTGGAATATAGGTGGTGAAATTAGTCTAGTCCTCCTTGCTGTCGAGCCACAAATAATACTCTCTTCAGTTCCGGATGAATTCACTTATTTGCAATTCAATCTTTCACGTTGCGCCAATTCACCTACATTTGTTGTAAATCGAAGTCGGAATTATGATATCAACTCTAATATGCTAGCAATCTTGATGTTATCTACTCAAATGGCGGTCCACTTGCTTGGGACTGTCATGAAGTACCGCTCCATTGCATTTGTGAAACGAGTCTTATACAGTGGAGGTTGGATGATGGTCGGAGCCTCAGACCCAACCACCATGGGAAGACTCTTCCCGACACGTTCCATCTGTTTAAGAATATCATACTGTCTCATGAAATCAATTATGCCAACAACCAACTCCTTTTTTTCTTCATCAATGCCAACTAAAATGCTATAGTCAAGAACGTTGATGATTGATAAGAACAGGGTATCATTCAATATACTCATGTGGAATACAGCCTTCGCTCGATCTGTCAAAGGCAAGGGTCTGCCGGAGGTAAATTCTAGAAAGTCTCCATCAAGTAGAGTCGGAAGAGACGTCCCTTTATCAGTCCTTTCTGCCTTTTCCATGTCAGTACCAGCCTTTCCATCTTTTTCAATGCCACCACTCGAAGTGGAGAGGGTGTCATCGTCATCTTCATCACCACTGTATGACGAGTCGGAGTCAGAATGATCAGATTTCCTCCTGTATTGTGAGGATTTTTTCCTCGATTTTTTTTCTTCGTCGAGATTGCCTTTACGGGCAAATCGGCCACGCAAGGATCCCTTTAAGTCAAAGATCTTCGAAATTTTTCTCCCGTAAAATATATTTTGCATCACAGCGACTTGATCCATAGTACGTCTTCCAGTCACGCGGTTATGGTAACCGATTTGGTAAACGCCAACAATTTTGCATAACACTGGTGGAATAAAAGAGGAATCGATCAGCACAATCACACAGTCTACTTTTTCTTAACACAGCTAGCCAGATATGCTCACCTGTTGGAAGTCCATGGAAGAACGCTTTATTCAAGTACTCAAAGTAAGCAGGCGCACAATCCAAAAACATCTGCAGCTCAGTTCTCGATATGCATTTAATGACAAAGCGATCATCGGTGGTCCTTGAAAAGGCTGCACCTGATTTGCCTCCACTTGCTGCCCACGCGAAAGATGTTGCAAGACTTCGAATGTAACTTTTCTCAATATCAATCTTATTGGAGCCTGGCAATTTTGTAGAGCCTTGTGAAACGTCGCCACCTGATGATTCTTTGGTAGAGATGTGAGGGTTCATAAATGCCTGACGAACCGCATTGAACTGAACAGACCAAAAGGTTGTACAAATAAATTTGCAAAGCTGCTGGCCTTTTTCATCGTAGTCTCGAAAGGTGTGTTTGATGTGTGATTTATTCCTTCCCAGCATCCGGCGCTCAATATCTTTGCGAGATAGTTCATGCTTTTCAGACTTAGATTCAGGCTGGGATGACGCAGTCAAATATTGTCCAAATTGAACATCATAATCGTGTGAGGCCAAAGAATGAGCAATAATACTGCTCGGCTGATCATCAAATACTGGTATCACCAAACCACTTATTCCAGGCTGAAGTCGTGGTCTCCCCATTCCAAAGAAACCTAAGTCTACAACATATGGATCTTCTTTGTTGCCTCCACGATTGAAAAATCGGGTCAATGCTGATTTTACAGCCCCGCCCGCAGTAACAGTCTTGGTCTTGCCAAGGGATTCCAGCTGACCACTGCTGTCGTAATTATTAGCAAAGCCAAGGGAGCTGGGGCCTTGGTCAGGGATCGAGGGCGTTTCGCCAGTGAAATCAGATGTTTTTTGGGAGTTCAAAATATTTTTGGTGCGTTTCCGCGAAGATATTCTTGATGATGATGATGATGATGCTTGGGGACTATATACTCTATTACGGGAAGCTAGCACATCGGCATCAATGTCAGCTTCAAAATCAATTTCATTGTCGGGATCACTATAGAATTCCTCGTCGTCTATGTCAGCTTCCTGCTCTAATGCTGCAAGCCTGCCATCAGGCAAAATGTTACCTTCGAATAAGCCGCCTTCAACCGTGTGGCTTCGCGGCAGGGTCATTTTTGCAACATTATAGTTTCTCGCATAAGCCTCTTGAAGCATGCGGATTCGTTTCATTCCCTCAAATACATCATCAGTGCTACCATCCCCAACAATTGCTGGAACGACAACAGAGTCACCTCTACCAGATCCACCGGCATACTGTATCTTCTTCATTGCAGACAATGCCTGACCAGCTGCACTGAGTCTCTCATTCCACGCTGATGCGAGCATGAAGAGGTATCTTTTACAGTACCACGGGAAGTTGTTTAACAGAGCCTCATATTGATCAGCCATTTTGTCCGCTTTGGAGAACTTCACAGTCACAGATGAAATCTTTTCCTGTAAAACTTTCGAAGCGTTGTCTACTTCGGCACTGATTAAGTTCAACTCCGAAAGAACTGCTTGTAAGTGCTCCGGCTTGTTCACGGCAGAACCAAAAAGTTCTCTCGTCTCCCGAGAAATAGCGTCGATCTGTCTATCATACTTGACAAACAGTGATGACGAGGTCACAGATATATGTTCAAGGTCTTGCAAAGAATGCATGCGATGAAATGATTCGTCAAAGGGAAGATGCCTACGACAGAAAACGGAATACGGAGCAACTTTTTCGTATGTGAAACGGGCAGCCAAACTGCCACAGCCAAAGAAAAGCCGGGAACTAGTTTGCATTCGGCACAGGCATGAATGTCCCGGCGCATTGATGATTGCGTCTCGATTATAAAAATATACTTCAAGGAACTTTCCAAAGCTCCACTGCCACGTTTGCTTACTAATAAATACCAGAGGCGTTACGACCTGATTGCATTTTGTGCAGAATGTCCAAGTGGCTATCGGCTCATTGTCCGGAGGAGAAGACGCAGTGTCGTGATCTTTTTGTTGTTTCTGAAGGCTCGATGTAGGGATAGGTTGATCCATGCGCTCAACGGTTATATTTATCATGCCATCATTGTGAATGAATGATAGAGAATGGTCGAGAACAGACTTTTTGCAGCTAGGGTTCTGGCATTTCAGAGATAAATTGAAGCACGAGTCGCGTAAAAACTGGCCAAGTGAAACGTCTTGCATACTATAGTAGCAAATGCCCTTTACTTCGGCTGGGCAGCATTGGGTCGTTTCTGTCATCCAAATACTTGTGATGAGGATAGCTTGGTGATCTAATGCTGTGATTTTACCAGACAGTGAGCGTTGATCAGGGTCATTTTTCCCACCATTCCAGGGTCTTGCCTTTCTACCATTCGGCGGTGGGCCAAACTCTACACAGAACGAGGAAGAGCAGCATGGTGTTGAAGGGATTTTATAAGTTCGCGGCAACCTACAGCATCGTTCAAGAATATAGCTGGTCTCCAGTTTCATATTGTAGGCTGCATTGATCAAGAACCGGAGCACTCGTTTCACCATTTTTAATGATGGTCGAGATGCCCCCTAATAGTAGTATGCGTCGCGGGGGGTCGGACATGTAAAAAAAGCATGCGTTCGGTAAACAAAATATATTGCGCGAACATCTTACCCGAACGATGGCGGTGCAACCAAGCTCTTTCGCACAACCCTCAATCATTACATATGTTTGAACCACCCCCCTTTTCGCCAACCCTGAAGTTACTGCATCCATCCCATCAAACACCTCCTCTCCAAGCTTTCGTGCTGCCAATGCAGCTTGCCTTACGTGATTGGGGACATTGCTTTGGGACAAGAGGTTCGGGACAGACTTTTGATCAGAAGAAATAGCCTTGGAAGGAGAATTGTGATCAACCCAAACATCATTATCACGGAATGATACCAGGCGAAACCTTCTGCAGAAACCTGTTATATGTTGTTGAAAGTGACGAAGCAATTTGAGTTAACATTTCAAACGTCATCATTGAAGAAATAAGGTATGTGTGTCTAATCGTCGTCTGACTCGCCTAAGACAGTAGAATTCATGACATGATCGATCGAAGACAGCACGGTCGCCCCAGTCTGCCTTGCAACACGAGACATAAGAGTTAGCTTGACATACTGAATGAGAACAATATTTGCCCGCAGCAGCAGCTCGTGCGCCTTCCTACAAACGGATTTCCCAACAATAAGGATATTTGGCTTAAGCTTGCAAATCTTTGCAACAAGGATTTCCATGAACCTTTCCTCCTGTTCAAGAAGTGTGTCGAGTGACGCAATTCTGTTTTCTGTCCTGGTGTATTCAATGCCCCCGCTTAATATCATAATCTTCGCGTTCGGGATTACTCTCGCCATTTGCTTGTGGCTTACATTTTTATGAAACACAACGCCAGAAACGTAAGCAAAATCTAAAACGTTCCCTCCAGGTATTATCTTCACTTTACAATACGGACGTATATCTGTGATTAACAATGACGGGTGAGGTTAAAGACATGGAAAAGATTTTGGAGAGGGGAGGAGCAAAAGCACAGTGAGACGATTCGACCGAACTGACCGCAAAGACACTGTCACGAAGTCTTAAAAGCCGAGATGGTAGCTACAAGATCACTTACCAAGCAGGTCGCCATTTCTCACATCGGGCTCAACAGTCGTACAGCATCGCGTCGCAAGAGTCATAAGAGTGTTCACCCACAAAGTGATTAGTTTCGATTGCACCGATGCGGACGAAGACCCTTCACAGGCAGCCTCGATTTCTTCCAATAAAAGTGGGGCATCGGTTTGGAGCAGTTCCCTAGTTAATTTTTCAAGAAATTTCGCCGCGATCACACCAAGATGTTTCTTCGCCGTGGTATCGTTGCTTTCTTTCATTCCGGATAACGCTTCCTCGACTCCGGAGCTGCATTCCGTTGACGCAGCGGCACGAATAGACACTGAGGCAGGTTGGTTATCAGAAGTGTTGCGCCTTGAGCTTTCACATTCTTCTACTAAATCAGGACAGGAATCAGCCCTATTAGCAGGGGCATCCCTACCACCGCCATCCAAAATTTTTTTATCTGCATTGCAAAACGAACTCTTAATTTGCTGGGCCGATGAATCCATCAGCGTTTTTAATCGAGTTCCACTACCCGTGATGCCGCTCATCTTCGACTCAGCCAAAGTTGCCTTAGTCTCCTCTTTTTCCTCATCCATGGGCCTCGCGGCCTCCTCGGCCTCGGAATGATCTTGCTTCTCGCGCTGGCGCTTCTCTTCGTCAAGACGCTGCTTCGTCATACTCAACGCAAGGAAATCTCCGGAAACCGATGCCCCGGGTCCACGAAGGCCGTTAAATTGCTCCATCGACTCACGCGAACTAGTCAAGACCGACATCGTGATGTTGTCGTCGGTCACTGGCTTCGGCATGAAGTCTGATTGTGCCATCGACGTCAGCGGTAACAGCAACTCGTGCGCGCTCGCATTTTGCGTGATATGCGAAGTTGCCTCTGACACTGCCTCGGGTATCTTCTCTTCACCGAGAGATGGAGACTTCTTGAAATTCATCTCCGAAGACGACTTACGCTGCAAATCATCAGTGACACCGCCGCCGTCCGACTTCAACTTCACATTGCCTGGCGTTCCCATTTGGTCACGGATGACCACGCCTAGTCCGCGTTCGGATAGCTGGTCGTGGCAAGTTTGACACGTGCGAATCGTCGTTATGCCATCGCTTCCGCCAATCGGATCACCGTCAGACGACGATATTTGAACGAAGTAAGCAGAGCACGCGCTGCAAAAGATCATACCGCAGACGCGGCAGTGATGCTTACGTCGGATGACGGTGAATGGAACCTCGCAGGAATAGCATTGCTTGCAGATGTTGTCGGGCATCCAATGCTGCTTGCCATTGTCGACGATGACGGCTCCCCCCCCTCCTCCTTTTGACCTGTTGTACTGCTGACTATCTTTATCATTCCTCTTGGAAGATAACGATGGTTTGCGTGCCTCGCGATCGGGAAATACGCATAGTTGATGGATTTGGGGGAGCGCGGTGGTGATGTGTGTGATTTTCCAAGGCGGACAGCCGGTTGAAGGCACATCAGAGGCGGAAATCGTCAGAGCATCCCAGTTGTGACGATTTTGTTGACGCTCGCGATGCATTCTCCTGCGACTGACCCAATTAAGTTCTTTAGACGTCTGCCCGGAAACGACACCGTCAGCGACGACCTCCTCGTCCCAAGGAATCCGATTATCTATGCGAAGTTGAGGCGAAATAGCTCTCGGCGAATCATCTCCATGCAAGTGTCTTGATCGCGCCGTTGCAGTATCACCACCGGGGGTGTCACGAGCGCCACGCTGCTGACGCAATCCAAATGACGGCGGCGACGCGACCATCAGTGTTGAACCTTTGGCTTCGTCCCCCCCCCTCCACAAATTGATCTCGTCCTGATCCCACTCAGAATGACGATCACCATTGGCATCGCCCTGCCCGGGGACGCCATCCGCATCCGTATATGCGCTTCCATCGTCGGCGGCACCGATGTCGCGATCTCCTCTTCTCCTACCCCGCCGTTGATCGAGACCGGCCGCGGAGGCGCCGACCGTGGACGATAGGGTCGACGCGGATTCGAAGCTCGGGGTTCGACGGAAGTCCATCCCGTCGACCACGGTCGAGGGAACGACAAGGCCGGTATTTGCCGCGACGCCCAAGAAGAACCGCCCGATCATGTCGGTGGCATCGTCGGGAAAGAATTTGATGGAGGGGTAAGAAGAAGTGGAGGCGGCGTCTCCCCTCGGCGCGTCTTCTTCCGCGTCCCGACCTCGAATCCCGTTTATGGTCATCGACCCACCACCGCTTTTGCCCTCGGGTCCTTCCTCGTTCTCCTCGCCCTCATTCATCACCGTGAATGGCGTGGGGAGATTTGTGCCGAACTCTGGAAATTGGGACAGCATCCGATCGACGAGCTCCTCCTCCTTCATCCTCGCCCAACGCCGCTTTTGCTCGAGGCCGACGTCCCTGCCACCGCCACCGCCATCTCTGCCACCCAAGCGAGAGGAAAAAGACGAGGCGCGATTCCTCGACGACGAGGACGACGACCTTTCCGCGTCGTCGGCGGCGGCCTCGTTCGCGGCGGCGCATGCGATCTCCATCAAGGCGTCGTAATTCTCGTACGCCTCGCGGTCGTTAACGACATCGTAAAGGTGCGTTATGTCGGGCACGATCCTTCTACCACGATATACGCCCCCAATCATCATCCCGACTCCACCGCTCCCGCCGACGACGTGTCGGGCAGTGACGACGCCTGGCGCCGCCTTCGTCGTATTCTTTTTCGTATTCGTATTCGTGGGGAGGGAACGCTGATCGTCGGTCGGACAACGATCGCCGGAGATCAATGCCAACGACGACGACGATAAGGTCGATGAGGGATGGGATGGACGATCGCAAGCACCACGACCGCCAACGCCTTTGTCGTCCGTCCTCATCCCGGCGACGGCTGCCACCGCCGCGACGGTGTTGGCCGCAGCCTCCCTCCTCTTCCTACGATCCGCACCGCCGTCGACGTAGTCGGCGTAGTACCATCGTCCTCCCCCACGTCCGATGTGGGATGATCCAGTAGTCCTCCCGCCCCTCCCGCCCCCCCGGATCCCACCATCACCTACTTCGGTCGAGGTGTAGGAGGGCGACGAGGAGGAGGCGGTCGGGCCCGCCTGGAAGTTGTGGAAGAGGAATCCCAGGGGATTGTCGATGCCACCATCGACGACGGCGTCCTTGCGGTCGTCTTTATCGTCGTGATCGTCGTGGTGGGCGGAGGGGGCAGTGGTGCTGCCAGCGCCGACCGCCTTCAGCAGGTTAGTGATCATGGTGGTCGATGATCGGTGTGCGCCATAATAATACTATTACGATTTACGATGCTTTCCAGGGATTGCCGAAGAATACCCCTCTCGTTTTCCCTCACCATGCCTTTTCCAAACCCCATCGAGTTCCCTCTTAATGAGCCTGAGGGAATTTTGTAACATTTGTAACACTTTGTTACGTTACACTAATGTTACAAAAAGTGTGTTACAGTAGATGTAACGTGTTACTAGGAAATGTTACGATGTTATGAAATAAAAGATGGAATCATATGCATATGATTCATACGCCTATGATTCCATACCCCTACTCGCTCTCGTTGCTGCTGTAGTCGTTGCTCTCGTTGCTCACCCTGCTCGCACGTCCCGTCTCGCGATGACTTCCACCCCAGTCTCGATACCTGCTGCTCTTGTACTTCTTGTCGCCGCGACGATGAGCACGGGCACCAGGGCTGGGAGTGCTGCCCTCCTGGCTGCTGAAAAGCTCGATGGGCTTCTTGGTCTTGGTCCACTTCATCACGGTCTTGCGTTGCGCTGTGAGCTTAACCTTCAGTTCAACGATGGTGTTCAACTAACGGTGTTCAACGCTCTTGTAACGAACGGTGGGGACATCTCTTCGGGGGTATGGGGTCATCTTTGTGATCACGTCGCCTGTGCACTGATTCTTGAGGTGAATCTCCTGGGGTTTCCCCCAGAAGAGGTCTCAAGCATCGGCTTTGTTCTTGTCTTCAAGAATTGCTTGGGTGACTTGATTGAACGAGCGTACTCGGATGTGAGTATCCGAGTACTTCTTGCCCATTATTTTCTTGAGGTGCTGCATTGAAAATAAAAAGGCATCAACCGGACGGCTCCACAAGATCATGAAGCCGTCCAACAAGAGCAATGCGTTAAAGCCCCCCTCTGGCACAATGCCAGTGAGGTACAGGGACACGACACAATAGTCCGTCATCCCCTCCGAGTCGAACGACACGGCATAGACATCCTTGGTGCCGAAGCCGTAGAGCTTCAACAGTGTGCGGGACGATGGAAGGAAGTTGCCCTTGGTCTCACCAGTCTTCGGCTTGCCGGCGGCGGCCTTGTACTTGGTGGCCGCAGCGGCGGCTGCGGACGCCATGGCAGCAGGCTTGGCGCTCATCTCTTGGGTGGGGTCCTCTTGGGGGGGGACGTTCATTTCGTCGTTGTTGTCGACGTTGTCGCCATCGAGATTTCCTGCAATGGAGATGAGGGCAAAAATCAGAGGACGATTAGACATATGACAATAAAGAACAATCAACAAAATGAGATGAAAGCAAACATGGGTCTTACCTTGTCTCCGCGCTCCGGCAAGAGCTGATTTGAGGTCAAATGCTGAGGCAAAATCCTTGAAATTTTGCCTGAAGTTCTGCTTCTGTCGATCAGGGAACCACCGCTGTTGAACGCCGTTGATGTTATCGTACGACTGGTCTTCGATGTCGACCTTGCCCTCCAGCAAATGCATGTGTAGTTTTTGCTTGTTGTACTTACCCCACTGCTTAGTCTTGGTGACAAAAAGCGATGGTATTGGGTCGGGCGATGTTGTTTTTGTGTGTGCTAGGCTGTTCATTCCTTTTGCCATTCCTTCAATCTGAAACCCCTCCAAAAGGAATCCTGCAGGAATCCTTTTCATTCCTTTCAGAAATGGAGGATTCCTTTTTCATATTCCTTCAATTTGGAACCCCCCAAAAGGAACGGGATTCCTTTGGTTTTGAAGGAATCAAAGGATTCCTTCGGTTCCCGCCATAAATGACCCATCCCGCCATAAAATGACGGTAACTATCGTACGTATTTATCTACTTTATCTCACAAAGTGGCCCTTATCTTACTTTGTTAGGTACGTACTTAACAGCTTAACCGATTGTTTAGCTTTTGCTAGTAAAAAAGTACGATAATCGCTAGCTAAAAGTTAGTTGTGTGTTGTGTTTTCGTCACGACGACGACGACGACGACCATGGCGTCCGCCGGGCCAATACGGCGCGAGCACTCGCCCGGTGGCGGCGTT
>JALLPB010000029.1:0-25000 GCA_036939975.1 Cyclostephanos tholiformis | reverse complement strand
TCGATGAGGTCGAGTATGGTATTTTCGAAGTGAAGAGAAACGGATCGGTTGGCATACTTGTTTTTCATGGAAATGTTCAGGTCCATCACAAACAGCAAAACATTGTCCCACCCCCCCCCGCTCTTATTCCCATCGCACACAACATGCTCGTCAAAATAATAACCTCCCCCCCCCTCCCCTCACATGAATACCAACAACAACTCCACATACAATGGTATGTAGCACAAATACTATACTCGACTCACCTGATCCATGAGCGATTCCATCGTGTCGCAAAGGGCCGGATCTATCCCGCTCGAGTACATGGCGCTCGGATGGTTCGCCTTGACGTCCATCAGGAATCCCAGCAGCACGTTCAAATCCTCCTGTACCGTATCGTTACTCGATACCGTCCGGGACATCTCCTTCTCGACACGCTCGTATCTGCTCTTGGCGCCGGCGTATATCTCCTCGTCGTTGGGCGGCACCGCCTTCCCCTGTAGGAGTGCGACGACGTTCGACGCCGCGCCGTCGGCGATGGCGAGGTCGAGGGGGGTGTTGGAATCGTTATTCTTCTGATGTGCCGCCTCGGGATATGCGCGATACAGCGCCTCCACGACCTCCATGGGCGCGTTGTAATGCGCCGCGTAATGCAACGGCAAATTGCCGTGATTGTTCCTCTGCGCGGCGCCCTCCGGAAAGACCTGCAGCAGCAGTCGCATGCAATCGAGCGGTCCCTTCTTCCACGCCGTGAAGTGCAATGCCAAATTGCCGTAATTGTTCGTAATGGACGCCGCCTCCGGATATGCCTCCAGCAATCCCTCTATGACCTCGACGGGAGCGCGGAAGGACGCGGCCGTGTGCAACGGCAGGTTGCCCCGATCGTTCTTCCGACGCGCCTCGTGCCTCGTTCGCGGGTCCGAGCAGCAGGAGAGCGCCGCCTTCCATCCCTTCGCGAGCTCGTGTAGGTCGACGTACTCGGGACCGCCGGACGACGACGATGCCTGGGGTGCATCGTGGTCGGATGACGATGGCGCGTTGGCGCCGTTGACGACGCCACCAGCGACGCTTCCGGTGGGGGACCTCATGCTCATGATGTCGCCGCGATCGTCGAACGACGACCTACCGCCGACGATGCCTTCGCGCACGCGACGGGAGGCACTGGTCAAGTCCTCGTTCATTTTTTTTGTATCGTTTGATTTTACTTCCCCCCCGCCACGCAGCGCACCCTCTGTTCTTGAAATATAAGTACTAGATATTCCTTATTATTTTATTATGACGATGTCGTCGATCGTCGACGACGATGACGACGGTGAGTTAAGTTATTATTGATTATTTGAAAAAGGGCGAGAGTTACATCATAGTGGTAGAGTAGTAGGGGTTGAAAAAAAATAAGTGGGATCAAGGGAATATCGGGGGCCCCCCCGAAAAAATCTCAACGCCATGTCGTACTGGATTCCTTCGTTCGAATGACGAGTTTGTGAAGAAAATTTGGGTGAGAAAGTTACTATACAGAAATCCAAAAAAATGACAAAAAAATGGAGTGTGTGTGAACGGAAAACGCAACATATGAAATTTGATGATCGAGCAAGACTGATCAAAAAATAATAAATAATATTAATGCAAGTGGAGGGAGGTAATAATACCTATTTTAAAATTAATAGTAGAGTAGAATGCCCCGCCGCCCCCCCACCCTCGACCCTAAAGCTTAAAACAAGGAGTGGCCGAGGCACTCTACCCCTCATCGGTCCCGACGATGTAATGAACAACTTCTGTCAAAAACAGAAAAGTACGTAATATCGATCGAACAACAACAACAACAACAACAGCAAGATCAACAACAACAACAACAACAACAACAACAACAACAACAACAAACGCTAACGACGACGAAGGCGAAGGAATTCATATAATAATACTATACAAACCGAAGGGAAAAACGAACCAAACCAATAATGGCAGACACGACCCTGCACGAGCTGTGCAAGGGATACGGCGCCCTCCTCTCCCGGTCCAAGACGCCGCAATTTCCCGAGGAGGCGCGCCGGGCCAACGACAGGGGCAATCTCCCCCTGCACGCCGCCTGCTCCTTCCAGGCCACGCGGGAGGCCGTCGACGCGCTATTGAGGGCCCATCCCCCCGGCGCGTCCCACGCCAACGGGGTGGGGAACCTGCCGTTGCACCAGGCGGCGATGTGGCAGGCCGGATCCGACGTCGTGGAGGCGCTTTTGAATCATCATCCCGAGGGCGCCGCTTGCAGGAACAATTACGGAAGTCTTCCCCTGCACCTCGCGGCTAGCAACGACGCGAACGTAGAGGTCGTCAAGTTGCTAGTCGACGCCTATCCCGATGCGCTCCACCTGCAGAACGACGATGGCATGACGCCCCTGGACCTCGCCATGGGACGGGGGGGGGGCGTCGTCGGGGGGGAGAGGGGTGGGGCCGGTGGAGGCGCGAGGGACGGCTCTTACCCGTCCGAGGCCGTCATCGCGTTGCTCGAGGGACGTCCGCCCCCGCCGGAATTGACGCTCAGGCAGAAGGCCGAGAGGTACATGGAACGGGCCGACGAGCTCGAGAGACGCGCCGCGGGATTGCGCGGCACAGGGGGGAGGAAGGGACGTGACCTCAAGGACGCGGTCGCGGCCGTTAGACGATTGGCAGACTGTTATCCCCAGGCGCTGTACTCGGCGGGAATCGACCCGAACGAATTGGAAATCTCATTGTCGAACGCGATGGCGGCGGACATGCGCGGCGATGGGGGGGGAGGGGGGGGCAGGAGGGGGGGGGGGAATAACGATCCCGGCGATGCCGCGAGGAAGCAGCAGATGGCCGTGGAGGGCGCGATACTCGACGCGGTCAAGGGTAGGTCCAAGGGCGGGACCAAGGCTTCAACGAATAGTACGGGACCGATGGACCCGGACGGATTATCGCCGGGGGAGGATCGCGACGAATTGAATGGGGTGAGGGATCGAGTCGAGGATCTCATCTCGAGCATCGTCGGGTTGGAACACATAAAATGTCAGGTAAGAGAGAGAGAGAGAGATATGGGAGAGAGATATGGGAGCGCAGTATGTTGGAGATTGGAAGCAGTAGTAGGAGTGGTAGAACGATGACGACGACGATGATGATGAAGATGGAGTCTTAAATAGGCCTCGCTTGTTATCAAGGCCGATCGAGGATATCACATCTCGAATTTTCCACATTCTCGTTTTGCTAGGTTCGTCGATCTCACCTAACCCCCCCCCGCCCCCCGCATGCTTTACCTCTCACACAAAAAGATTCGAGGCCTTCGTCGTACGACCGAGATCTGTGACTTGCGTGAATCCCTACTCCCCGATAATGGCATCGGCGTTCGAGGTCTGTCGGCCGCGATGCTCGGCGTGACCCTCTCCGACGAGGGGGGGAGGCCGCGTGCTCCCCACATGATATTCTTCGGCAATCCAGGCACCGGCAAGACCGCCGTCGCGCGACTTCTAGCGAAGGTCTACCACGAGCTCGGGATCCTACGCAAGCCAAAGTTCCTTGAGGTTGAGAGGATGGACCTAATCGGGGCCGATCAGCGTAGCACTGTCGCCAAGACTCGCGAGGTACTCGACGAGGCACGGGGGGGGATACTTTTCGTGGACGAGGCCTATACCCTTGGGATGACGTCGAAGCGCTCGCGTGCCGAGAACGCCGGTAACGACGCGATGAACGAGATCATGAGGAGTATCGACGTGGACGAAGCCGGGCGGGATTCGCCGTTGGTCATACTCGCCGGCTTCCCCACGGAAATGAACCTGTTCCTCGCCCGACACGACGAGTTGCGTCGGCGGTTTGATGTAATGTTCGAATTCCCCGATTATACGTGCATGGAGCTCGCCGAGATCTTTGTCGACCTCGTCCACGCCAAGGGATTTTACCTTGATGATAGCATGAGGGTCGATTACATCGCCAGACTCCTCGAGAAGCAGACTGACGTGCAATGGCGAAGTGAGAGGAATGGTCGGGTGAGTGAGATGCTATTGGCGGGGGCGAGGACGGAGGTGAGAAAGCGCATACGATTGGCGCTCGACGAGCAGGAGGTGGATCCCCAGCTGATCCTGAGGGTGGATATAGAGACCGCTGTTATGCATGATCTCAAGTAAAACAAATTTTCCATATGCGATATCTTGGTGTTGTTTGATGTATGTATTTCTTCTTCCTTTTGCATGAGTAAGTGTTCCCGTCATTATGATGCGTGTGCGTTGGTTGTGTTAGCGAGACGCTGTTCCATGTCTGATGTAATAATTAATTCATCAAATAATATAGAGACAACCTGAAACACTAATTACACAAGATGTTAAATTTTTTTCATCCTAAACATGAATGTTGAATCGCCACAAACTTTCAGATCATTCGTCAAGCTAACAGTCAAAATCTCGGAGCCGCATGTTGTGCGAATGTTGGCATCAATTATCATCAGCTCTATGTTCGTTTTAATTGGTCAGCAAACTAACTTCTCGCACTCTCATCAAGATGCAATGATGTACAACTATCATCATCGTCATCAGCTCGATATGATCTTTTTGATATATTAGCCAACTTATGTTTCGCGCTCGCATCAAGATGAAATGATACACAGCTATCATCAAAATCGGAATGATAGTCATCGTTCTCATGTCCTTCATCTGATGGGAGCATTAACATAGTGTGAAGAGAATATCGTCTTTGCCCGTCATCGTGATCGCCTTGATTTATGTCTTCAAGGGACTTTTTCCTCGTCCCCACTAGGTTGGGTGCAATGTATCCTCCAGCAGCAGTCTTCAAATTTTCTTTACTTGGGTTCCATGTGCAGATAGGAGCGGGGTCACTACCGCCAATTGCCTTCCAGCCTGATTTCGGGGCTCGATACAGAGCTGAGGGATCACCTTCTGGCACCTCACAGGAATATAATATATTCGAATGATCGACACACGACGTGATTGCCCACGTCGAATGATGCCGATGTAACCCATAGTCTGAAAAATTCTCCCCTTCCCCTGCCTCCTTCACAAACATGAAATCGTTGCATCCTTCCAGACCAATATCTTCTTCCATGTGTACATACACTCCATTTACTGCATCGTCTCCTGCGCCCTCCACCAACACGTGCTCCTTTTTGTCCGGTGAGCCGTCTGCCAACATCTTGTCGATTTCTCTCAGAGCAGCATCCACAGCGGACGAATCAACGAAGGTGCATTTCCTTACTACATTATTCAAGTAGTCTGGTTTGATGTAGGCAAGTTTGATATTCGAAACTAATGATTTCCCCGTCTCAATACGTTCATCATCGTGTTTGACCCATGAATTCAAAATGGTGAACATGGTGAACTCGCAGACATCCATGTCTTCATCACTGATAATTGACTCGATCGCCTCGCAGCCCAGGAATGCATTTCCTCCTCCTAGTAGCGTTTCCGTTGGCGAATTCCTCAAGTACCTGATATCAAACAATGTTTATGAGTTTTACAAAAGAAGTAGGTCAGATCGTCGTTTGATGATGAAACTGAACTTACTCTAGCACGAAATCCTTCAGTTCATCGAACGAAGAAGGCGGTGTGAGATGAGACGGCAGAAGCTTCGTCAACTCAATGAGTTCATCAAAAACGGCACAAACAAGGCACGGAAATTTATTCATCAATCGACATGCAGCGCGATAGGCATGGCTTGTCAATGATGCTATTTTGTAGACTCGGCCGATTAGATAAATTTGACATATGTATCGTAAATTGGCTTCGCTACTTTCATTTTCATGTTCACCCGGCAAAGATCGAGTTGCAAGAAAGTGCGTGAATCCTTCGATGGCATCACTCCCAGCGAAGGGTATTTTGACCTTGCGCTTCCTTGGTGGTGAGTTGACATTCTCCGCAGAGTCAGCCAAGTCCGAGTCGTACAACATATCCAAAATCCCAACGAAGGGCATTTTGAACTTGCGCTGATTGGATGGCGAGGCGATATTCTCCGCAGCGTCAGCCGAATCCGAGCCATACAACATATCCAAAAAAACGTCACTGTGAGCAGCGAGTAAGTAACTGGGTGCACCCACGGGGGTGGCTTCGTCAATCCCAACAATCATGACATCGCATAAACACGGCTTGGATAGACTCTTCAATATGACCGTGGATAGCGAGTCAGCTCCGTTCCTTGGCTGTTTATCTTCAGAATGGTCCAAAACATGAGCACGAATATGAGACACGGTGTTGTTGCGGGTTCCCAACCTTTCCAAGTTGCTTTGTAAATTCTGAAGCATGCGATGTCTCATCCTGCGCGAAGACGAGACTAGACTAATCATGCTCATTTTTTTCTTGCGATCGGTGTTGATCGGAGGCTCCCCCGCGTTCGATCCCACGTCAGAATTTTTGCTTTCGCTTTCGGTTGCCCTGCACGAGTCGCTCCCATGTTGAGATCGACGCTTTTTCAGTAAACTTAGGCCACCCGGGAGGCGAGGGGCGGCGGGTCGCCAAAACGACGGTTTCCCCGTCGTCGGCCCTCGGAAAGATGATGATCTCACCGCCTCTTCATCGTGAATTCGTTCGTCCTCGGTGGCAACCTCGGACACCCTGTCGAGGGATTCTACGGTGTGCCGTCGTTGTCGACCGAAATTGGCTCTCACCGGTGGGAGGGAGATTCCCATTTCACGCGATGGGGCTTGATGCCTTCTAATCTCGGGGTGGTAACTGGCCATCTCGCTTTACTAGATACGCCACGGGTTAAAGTTGACCGCGCAAAAGTTATTTAATGAATTATCATCATATTATTGGAGTTGAGGGAATGGCTCTTATTGTTGTTTTGATGTACAGAAAGTACGATACTTTTTCTACTCCTTCGTCCTTGATATTATTGATGCGGGCCCATAAGATCTGGACCGAGACAATCAGGATCAACTTAGGAATCAATACAGGTTTTACCGGTCAGTAACTCCACCCGGCTTTCAGGTATCGTAGGGGGTAAAGTAGTATCGTACCATAGTGCACACTGCTCGGCTCGTTCGATTCTTTCAATATTCACCACTACTTTTTTACTCCTCTCCTGCCTCCGACTAAATTCCCATTCCCCACCCACCTCCCATCATCGACAATAATGATGATTCTCGCGGGGCGCACCAGGATTATGAGTCGATCATCGGCCGCCCTCTCAACGTCGACGTCTTCGTCAATGCTGCCGCCGCCGCCGCCGTCGCCATCGACCCTCCGTCGCGGGATTCTCCTCCTCCCTGACAACTACGACGCGTCATCGTCCGGGCCGCTGTGGTCCGACCATCTCCATCGACGTTATTGGCGGGACGCGTCGATGATCGTTCCAATGATGCAACGACGAAATCGGCCATCGAGGTCAATTCTGCGCTCGTCGTCATCGTCGTCGTCGTCGCCGTCGTCGTCGTCATCGAATGTCATCCCGGCGTCGATGGCGAGCGCGCGCACCATCGAGGAGGTGCTATCGTCCATCGAGGAGCAGCGTCGGACGGACGAGGAACGACGCGCGATGGACAGACCGAGGCCATGGTATGGCCTATTGCGTCATCCCAGCGGCGCGTCTTGGCGATCCACGGATCGCGTCCTGGGGAGCAGTGTCGGGATCGACGACGCCGCGGAAGACGACGTCGAGGACTCCGATGCAGACGTCGATGACACGGACGAAAGTGGCGGTGGGAGGAGGCGTGGGGCAGGGGGGAGGACGTCGGTCCTCTCCCGGACGCGGTTCAACCTACTCCGTCGGTCCGAGCGAACGAACAAGCAGCTAAGACGGACGTACAAGCGCATACTGGAGGTACAGAAGGCCCTATCGATCAAGAGAGAGAGGGAGCGTAGGCTCGCCGCCAACAGCTTAAGGTTGTCTTCGTCATCATTCGACAGCGAAGATGGTAATGATCATGACGGTGGATATCATGGCGATATGCGTCGATCGAAACGACAATCCATCGAGGACGGTCGAGGGAGGCGCGTGGGAGATTGGAGGGAGAAGAAGGGCGGCGATAGGGCCGCCACGCCTAGATTATCGCCAATATTATGCGAGGATCCCTCCGTGGCGATGTCCTTGTCCATCGGACTGAAATCCGCATCATCCTCCGCTGCCGTGAGGAGGATGAGGAGGGACGCGATGATGAATAACAATGACGACGAAAACGAATACGATGGTGGTTGTGGTGGTGGTGGTGGTGGCGCGCGCGGCGGGCTCGGCGCCACCGATTACTACTACGCGGACAACGAGGCGGCGAGGGCTTCGGCGATGACGACGAGCGCCAAGAGCGCAAAGGTCGCCGGCAGGATCGCGGCCGAGTCGGGATACGCCGGGGGCGATACTTCGACGGCGGCGAGCAGGAAGCCGGTGGCTTACGGTCCGGAACAGGCGATGACGAACATGAAATATCGTTTCGGGCCGAATTACTCCATAGTTAGGAGGGTCCTCATGGAGGTACAGAGTCTCCTTGGCGGTAGAAACGAGCGCGGGGGACGCGATGATGGACAATCTGCGGGGGGGGGGAGGAGGCGGAAGACCTTCCGGCCAAGGCGGGTACTGGACTTTGGATCCGGTGTGGGATCGTCGGGCGCCGCGGCTTTGGACGTCTTCGGAGTTGGTCGGAGTGGCGGTGGCAGGTTAGATGGCGTTGGTGGAGCAAGAATGAGAACTCTCCACGACGCAAACGAAGAAGACGGAATCGATTGGATACATTCGATCGATGCGAGTCAGTGCATGCGAGAGACGACTGAGAAAGTATTGAAGAGCATGTTGGAGAGATCGCCATGGGAGGGCGAGGTGGATGGCGGGGACGACGTCAGTTATTTAGAAGAGGAGGAAATGTCGATGCTGGCGGAATACGAGAGGTCGCTATTCGACGACGGGGGAAGATCGAACGATAAGGAACGGAAAAGGCTCGATCGTCGTCGTAGGAGGATGGAAAGGTGGGAACAGACGTGGGAGAAGCGTACCGATTTTCGTACTCGATTGACGTTCAGTGAGTCGATCGTTGATGCTTCTACTGCTGCATCCTCTCCTTCATCGACCGGTGCTAGGACACAGAACGGCGGTTGGTATGATGTCGAGAGCGACGGTGAAGGGGTCGACAACAACAACAACAACAACCGTCGTCGCCTGCCGTGGCAGGATCAGCTCGATGAGCAACGACGTGGGATTGTGGAGCCGAAAAAGCAAGGAGAACAACAACAGCAAGACCGACAACAGAAGAATAAAGGCTCCTTCGACCTAATTTTATGCTCTTACACCCTCTCAGAGCTTCCGAGCGTGCCAGCCTCGCTGGCAGCGGCAGCGCTGCTTTGGGAAAAATTGGCCCCAGAAGGCGTATTGGTGTTCGTTGAGCCCGGCACACCCGATGGATTTGGGACTCTGAGGAGCGTTCGGAGCATGCTTTTGGAATGCTGTCCGCCACCTGAGGTGAAGGCGAGGAGGAGAAGGGAGAGAGTCGCAGCGATGGCGGCGATAAAGCTATCATCAAATGAAAAGGAGGCTGATAACGACGACGTTGTCGATAATGACGACGACGACATCTGGCCTGAGGAATGCCACGTGATTGCACCATGCACACACAACGGAACGTGTCCCATGTCGCGACATCAGAGGAATCACATCAAGCACAACACCAGATTTGCGAAGTATGAAACTGCCGAACCAAAGGAGGACGACGAGGATGATGGGTCAGACGATGAAGAGAAGATGGAGGGAGGGATGGATGACGACGAGGAGAGTAGCTTCCAAGATCTCTTAGATGAGTGGGACGACATGTCTGATGAAGATAAGGAAGAGATCAAGAAAATGTTGGGCGGTGGGGAAGACATGAGCGACGACGACGCGAAGGCAATGTTGGAATACATGGATAGCATGGACAGTGATGACGAGGACGAAGAAGATGAAGATGATGAGGATAATGAGCAAGATTTGACCAGCGTCAATGATGTTGATGATCACGACGTTGGCGACAACCAAGAGTATTACAACATAGTGGAAGGCGCGAATCGCAACGAACCATCGTCCAAAAAATCGTCGATAATTGCAAAAACCGACGTATTCGGCACTTCCTTCTGCAGCTTTGTTCATAACTTTCCAGGAGGCACGACTCGGAAAAGGGGAGAGAAGTTCACCTATCTCGTGGTGCAAAAGCGCGTTCCTGACTTAAAGGGTGATGAGCACTCTCGCGTTCAATTCAACGCCGTGGACGCACCTTCAAATCATACTGGATCCCTCGACGAGATTGATATCGTAGAAATGCTGTCGAAATCAGTTCACCATGCTCAGAAACTGAAGAGGGGACAGCTACAGGAGCGACTGCGGCTAAGACGGCACAGTGCGGACGGCGATGATGAATCAGAGGAGGAAATTCATGCCCATTCATACCACAGGGATCAATATAATCAACTCCTCCGAAGGGCCGTCGAGGTGGAGGACCAGTTCCTTGAGTCGACGATTGACAGTTTGGGATTGGAAATGTTACACGGCGACAAACGCAGGAGAGGATGGGGCAGGCTGATCCGTGCCCCGCTGAAGAGACGTGGTCACGTGTTGTTGGATTACTGTTCAGCGGGCTGCGGCGGCGACGGTGGTAACGGCGGTTGTTCCGATGGATCGACGGATGAAGGTATTGATTCAGCGACGACGTACGGGAACGATGGTCCCGATGGGACTCAAGGTCGCATCACCCGCCAGAAGGTAAGTCGGGGATGGAGCGCCCGGTCTGCGCCGGGGTGTTACAGCGCGGCGCGTAAGGCTCGTTGGGGAGGCCTTTGGCCTGATTTGTCAGAACGCGTGAAGAGCATCGAGAGGAAAGACAAAGAGATCAGATAGTCAATCACACGAAACTGCATTGCCATAGAGGTTGGGGAAGAAATTCTGCTAAAAAGGTTCCTCATAGAGACACTAAAAGGACTCAAAACTGACGTTGCGCATTCAAGAGTGTCATGCGTTGTTGCTAATGTAGGCAAGGTAATGAGGATTTGCCCCCCATCATCTCACTGAAAATCCACCCCAAACACCTACTGGCACCTACTGGAGGGTAGCAACGAAAATATATAATCCGATCTTTTGGTCTTTTTATCATGTCTATGCTACATTAAATATCAATAGCTGTGAGTGGTGGTACGAGCATGGCGTGCTATTTTGGTTTTGGTCTTCTTGTTGGCTGCCTCCTTCTAGTTTCTTCGTTATCATTCAGACCTTCACCATCTCTCACCACTGATGTCGACAAAGTCGCCTCTACCGAACCACAACCGAGAGATTCACTATTTGCCACGTCCGAATAGATTCTTCATAATGGCATCTCTTTTCCTCCGTCGAGGCGCATCAGCTCCTCCACCCCTTGAGGCATCGTCGTCGCCCGCGCCCAACCCCACGTCGACTTCGACGACGGCACGCTGGGCCCTGGCTACGATATCCCATTCGTCCGGCTCATTTTTTCCCGCAACCGCTACGTTTTCATCAACGGACTCTACTGCAAGAATCTCTGTCGCTTTCATGGTCGTAGTCGTATCTGTCGACGTCGTCGTCGTCGCTACCTTCTCTTTCGCCTTCGTCGAATCGTCCCCTATATCGTCGGTCTTCCCCGCCTTCGACTTCATTTCCTTCTTCTTTCCGGCTGCTACTGCGGCGGCGGCGGCGGCGGCGGCGGCGGCCTTGGCCTTCTTCTCGATCGCCTCCCTCTCCGCCTCTTCCCTCAAAGACACGTAGTACGCGTAACTCGCCGCGTACGTACCGCCGATCCCGACGGCGAGGGAAATGAAAACTACCTCGGCGTTCGTAACGTCCGCGATTATGCCGTTCCCGTACACGAATTTCGACGATAGGAAGCGATCGAGCTTCGATCCGCGGTATCTCAACGGCACGTCGTCGTCCCCCTGTGGAGCTCCCCACGTTAGGAACTCGCCAACGGCCCTGACCCCCCTCGCGGCCCTCTCGAGACTCGCCGGCGTCGTGGCGTCGACGACGTCGTCGAATAGTTCCAAGGCCGCCGTGCCATCGCCGAGGAATGGCAATTTCGGTATGTTCGGATTGATCACCCTGACGATGAAAGCTCCGGGGACCGACTCGAGTCGCACGTCCACGACCTGATCGCCGTTGATTAGGAACGTCGCATCGCCCCTGGTCAGTGCCCTGTCGATCGCTCCCTTGACGTTCCTCGGCGGCGACACCCTGACGGGCGCATCGCCCTCGGACAGTACGTCCAATATCGGCCCGAGGGATTTGACGCTCTCGATTAGGTACGACGCGAGCTTCTCCCTATTCGCCACGGCCCTGCGCGTGAGCGACGATATGGATCTGAGGTTGATATCGACGGACGTGGCGGTATCGTCGGGGGAGGAGGGGACGACTATCGCCCTCGCATTGGAGGGGGGGATGGCGGGTGCGGCGTGGGCCACAATATCGCGTGGCGGAAGTACGAGTGGCGACGAGAGGAGGAGGAGGAACGACGCGAGGAGCGTAGTCGGGGCCGCAGCAGCAGCAGCAGCAACGGAAGTCGTCGCCGGAGACGACGAACGAAGAGGAAGGGGGGAGGGAGTAGTACTAGTGGACGAGGCGCTTCCTCTCCTTTCACGTCCACGTCCACGTCCACGTCCACCTCCTCGCCGGACACCTCCCCGTTCGTCGTTGTCAATGGCATCGTCGTGGTCGCGATCGAGGTCGTCTTTCAGCGGGATCTTCGTCGCGGCATTGGCGATCCCCCCCCCGACTCGAGAAACGGACGGAAACGATGAAAACGACGACGGAAATGGAACGGCGATTGTTTTTCTCGTCGCGAGGAACGCGCACGTCGTACGGGTCGTCGAGGCCGCGAGCAGGAGCGCGCTGGAGGCCGCGACGAGCGACTTCGACGTCGTTCGACGTCGAGGACGGCGGCTGTATGAAGGCGATGACGGAGGAAGAGGTCGTCGCATAGTTCGCGATGACGACGATGAGGGAGGCATATTATGATTGGCTATCATCATCTTCTCTTCGCGGCGCATTTTTTGACACACTCTCCCCGGGGACCCTCCTGCGTGACGTGTGTCGTGTGACGTACCAGACTACCTAGGTACCGTTGGATACGCAGTATAAGCAACGCTCCCGCCATTTTTCTTTTGAATCCCTTTTTGTCAAAAATTGTCCTTGGATAAAATTAAGGGAGATAATGCGGAATGCCTTTATATAGACCTTCGACCCGTGATAATGCCTCACCAAAATTTTTTCCATCCAAAATGCCACGCCAAGCGATGTGACAGGCGAAATACCTAATGACATACACACTTTCTCATATTTCCATCCATAATGCCTCACTTGAAAAAAGGTTCCATCCATAATGACTCACTTGAAAAAATGTTCAATCCATAATGCCTCACTTTTAGAATTCTTTCATCCATAATGCCTCACTTAAAATTTTTGTAATTCTCTGTGCCTCACTCGATGATTTCTTCCATCCATAATGCCTCACTTACCATTTTGTGACAGGTTCCGTGTCTTGATTTCTCGAAACGTTCTCGAAACGTCCATCCTAAATGCCCTCACCCTATCGATTCTTTCTTACTGCGTTCCGACGATTTTTTTGGCGAAGTTGACGTGAGACCAGTCATCCTCTATACCTCACTTGCTCCATATTCCCATTCATAATAAACGCTCGAAGTCCTATATCTTCATCCAAACTGCTTCACCTTTGGAAAGAGATGGCAAGAACCCGCCGAACACCCCCACCTGCCGATGCCAAGGGCTCTCGAGCCGAGCGATACCAACTAAGGAGTAAATTGCCCATCGTCACTACAGCTGTGCCCCCTCCTCGTGTTACTAAGGATGTTTCATCTCCATTATCCACTGCATCTGTGGCAACATGTCGTTCCATAAAGTCAGTCGCAATCACTTGTCCCATTCACGGAGAGATGACGACAGCCAATCTTCAATAGTTTGACAACAACAATAAGAACGACGACGATAACGGCGACGTTGACAACGACAATAAGAACGACGACGATAATGGCGACGTTGACTATGACAATAAGAACGACGACGATAACGGCAACGACGACTACGACAATAAGAACGACGACGATAACGACAAAGACGAATACGACAATAAGAACGAGGACGATAACGACGACGATGACAGTAAGGACCCAGATTATAAAGGCATCGATGACGATGACGAAGATGACGACGACAAATACAACGACGACGACAATCTCGACAACTATGTTGATGATGATGATGGGGGTGGGAAATGCGGTCCTGGCAAAAAACCATCCATGCGTGTTAAGCCAGGGCAGGGTTTATATTATCCTGACAATGATGCCCTTCTTGATGATGTATTTGACGATGAATACAATGAAAAGTATTGTACATCGATTCCTTCGGAGGCTGCTTGCGATCGCAATTGCAATCGCATCGCTGGTGGTCCCCAGCTTCCCAACAATGCCACTAAGTCAGATGAACGCTTTTACCAAAGGGAGCGAAAGGCGTACATGGACAACCATCGACGCACACTAATGAAAACTTTGGCCGCCGTTGAGATGAATATGTCCCCCCAAAGGGAAAGGCAAATAGTGGAATA
Source organism: Cyclostephanos tholiformis (assembly GCA_036939975.1). Classification (NCBI taxonomy): domain Eukaryota; phylum Bacillariophyta; class Thalassiosirophyceae; order Thalassiosirales; family Thalassiosiraceae; genus Cyclostephanos; species Cyclostephanos tholiformis. The sequence goes on along the minus strand of JALLPB010000029.1, from coordinate 10,503 downwards.
TACCGGCGATCAATATCCCCACATCCGTCTAATGAACTTCGTCGAGCAGAACCGACTCATGCCCGGACATACCTTCGCCGACAAGACGACACTCCAAATTCGAATTGCAGAAGAGGCTAATCTTCGCAACATCAAAACTAGGGTGCTTAAGAGCTGCAACATGCAATACGTCGTTGCCGGGGAAAGATTTTACGTGAAGGCGTCGCACCTGATCTATGAGGGATGGAAGGTACATGTATGCATCTGCAGGGAGAACGACGACACGCTATGCATCCCCATGAAGGCAACGTTTATGAACGAAAAATCCCTTCGAAGTCCGTTCACAGGTAAATGGATTGGCCATATTCTACGATCGCATTTGGAGTTGATGCCAGGGATGTCATACAACCACATGAGGAGTTTGACGGAGAATTATGCCCACGGGCATCTGATCACCGATAACATTCTTCAGGAGGCACGGGATTCTGCAAAGAAAGAGTTATTCGGAGATGCCGACGATAACGTTCGTTACTGCGAGGCTGTGAAAGATGCCATAATTTCAATGGGACATTCCTGCGAGCTCTTATTCTCGGACCGACGTCAAGTGATTCGATCGCTTCGAGCCACGGTCGTTCGAGAGGAACTCAAGCGACGGGACAATGACAGCGAGCCCCCCCTTGAGAAGGGAGAGGAAACGGAGCGATTCATCGAGCAATGGTTGATCGACAACGAACGTGCCCTAACAGATCAATTGGGTATGGAGGACGGTCCTCCCCTGAAGTTTCTCAGTGGTATTTTTATTGCCACATCAAGTTCAAAGTTGCAAAGCCCCTATCTTCAAGACGTGATTCAGGCCGACGCTGCTCATATGTCTTTTGGCAAGTACACCCTATTCTCAGCCTACGCGAACACGGCCAACGGAACAATGGCTCCTTTAGGATTTGCTATGATTTTTGGTAACGAGGATATGACGAATTGGGTCCGTTTCTGGAAATTCATTCTGTCCGTCCACCCCATCATCAATCAGAAGACCAAGACAATCATCACCGACCAGGACAAGGGATCGCTCGCATCCGTCCGCCAAATCGTACCTGAGGCCGGGCTCTTTCACTGCGCATTCCATCGACGTCAGAATATCAGGAAGAAGTTTGGTGGAGGGGAGGGGAATACCCCACGGACATGTCTTTGGATGTATAATTTGCTCGTAAACTGCAACTCTGTTGGGTCGCTTCAGTTCCTGCAAAGTAAGTATCTCCCTGACATGAAGCCAGCACATGTGGCGTATTTGACATCTCTCAACGATGATGAGCAGTTTCCGGCGGCACGTTGCAACAAGGCGCAGAACGTCTGCATGTACGGGAAGACAGCTTCGAGTGGTGTCGAGTCCATGAACCGAGCAAACAACGACGTAAGACGTCGCTTGGCCGTAGACATTCTAAATGCCGCGCTTGTTCTCATCAGGAAGGAAGGAATGCGATTTTCACGCTGTCAGTCTGACGCTAATAAGAGCACAACATGGTCGGAGTCACTTCTTACTCCAAGAGGTTTCAATCTTATGGAGGAAATCTTCAAGAAATGTGACCCGTCCATCTATCGTTACAATTTGACGGAACACCCTGAATCTCACATGTTTGTCGTTTCCAAGAAATCTTCAGCAACGAGGAAGTATGACGTTGTTATCCCTAAGGTTGGGTTGGTCCATGGTTCTCGTTTTGGGACGTGTACATGTGGGTTTCCAGCAAAGGAAGGAATCCCGTGTGACCACATGGTTGCTATCACGAAGTGCGGAGCCGTTCCCAACTTGACAAGGACTGGCATTATGCCATTCTGGTACACCCGTGCCCAGTGGAAACTACAGTTCCCAAAGGATGCAGTGTATAAGGCTGACATCACGTGGGCAAATATCAAGACGTCGGCTGTTGCAAACGATCAAGTGAGGTACTGCCCGAGCTGGGTTGCTCCTCGTAAGAAGGGTCGTCCTAAGAGTGAAGCACGTTCATTAGGAATCGCAGATCACGTCCAGCAGGGGGTTGAAAGACGTATCAAGAAGAAGAGGCGTCAAAACACCGTCGTACACCATGAAACTATTGTGGAGGGAGGTGACGAAATGCAACGCCAATTCGATGATGTTGACATCGAATTGGAGGACACGAAGGATGGTGTTGTTGGCTATGCCTAGATGTGTCATGTTTAGATCGAATTAAGTCTTCGTTAAATTAATGTTTAGTATTTCCCCTCTTTCCCTTACGATGATCTCCCTTATTGGTGTCATTACTAGCTTTCAATTCGTCAATCTGAGCTTTAATTGCTGCTACCTTCTGGTCAACTTCATTCTTCTTCCAAGCAGACCACTCCTCAAATTTTGCATATGGGTTCTTACGGTTGGGACTGCTCGTCATCCTCTGCAATATCACAAGATCGTGTTCAAGATTTGCACGAAGGGTCTTTACGTCATGTTCCAATTTCGTAATGCGTTGCAAATTGCTCATTCCATCTTTTTTGCCATTGTCAACTGATTTCGCTTTAATATTACGATCTTTGTCCTTAACGTCATCGGCATCACTCACATCATCATCGTCATCATCCTCGTCGCTGTAAAAATTAACATCATCGGAATCGTGTTCCTCAGATTCTTCTCCAGAATCAGAAAGAGCGTAAACATCAATGTCTGCGCCATGAGGATCCCACTGCTCCTCTTCTTCGATGGTAAGTCCAACTTCATTGCAACGACGCTCAATCCGATTATGATATAATAGCATTATCTTGTCGACCGTCTCCTGGGGCAAAGGTTTGTTGTGTTTGTTGTAATAAAATGTAGAATAACCCTCAACGACATCTGTGGACATCTGATATATCTTCTGTATGCGCCGACGCAAACGGATACGAGTGTAATCAGAAATGTTCCCAATCCGACGAGATTTGGTCTTAGGACTATGGTCATGCTCATGCTGCATCGGAGATGAAAGGGGGGCCTTCTCAGCGGATTGGGGTGGGACGGGGAACAATAATTTAGCAATTACTGGACGATCGTCTCGCTGAGGAGGGGGAGGGGTGACGGGATCGTCGTTCGACAACATCGCACGAGTCTTCACCATGCTGTGCTTTATGAAACTGTGACGAAAAAGGCATCGTCAGGTATTATGGATAACAAAAATGTGATGGTATGTACACTTTAGATAATCCATAATACCTCGTGAGGCAATATGGATGAATTTTATTGGGGTGAATTATTAGGGATGACATGAAATGATCAGGTGAGGCATTACCAATGGATCAAAAATTTGAGTGAGGTATTGGGGATTGACGGATAGTTCGGTGAGGTAATGGGGATTACTACAAAAACTGGGTGAGGTACTGGGGATTGAAGCATCTCCAGGTGAGGCATTACCAATGAATCAAAAATACGAGTGAGGTATTGGGGATTGATGCATAGTTAGGTGAGGTAATGGGGATTACTACAAAAATTGAGTGAGGTACTGGGGATGAAAAAAAATCTGAGTGAGGTATTGGGGATTGGTGCATTTTTGAGTGACGTATTGGGGATGGATGTTGAGTTAGGTGTGGTAATTAGGATTATTGTTATAGAGTCAGGTAGTAGAGATGGACGCATAACCAGAGGCGAGGCAAAAAAGATGAAGGAGAAAACCAAGACGGAACAATGAGATTTTAGCGATGCGGTGAGGCACAGAGAATGGAACTCGAAAATGCTTTTCTCGTAAAAACTTCGCACCTCCTTCGCACCCCTTCGCACCTCGTAATTAGCCTGTCACATCGCTTGGTGTGGCATTTTGGATGGGAAAAATTTTGGTGAGGCATTATCACGGGTCGAAGCTCTATACAGGCATTCTCCAGTTTTTCCCTATTTACTATGGTACTACGATATCTACGCCCTGCCATCGTTTCGTCATGGACGTCAGCGCCTCCCAAACAGCGATGCTTTCGACGATGACTGCGGAATATGCGGTCGCGGCGGCCGATCCACCTACGGCTAACATCATCCCGGCGCCATCGGCCGCCGCCGCCGCCTCCGCCGCCGGCGCGAGGGGCAAAGCCGCTCCCCCCCCCCTCCCCCCCCCGTCGTCGTCATCGCGCGAACAAACGCAGCTGACCAAGCTGCGGGAGGCCAATGCCAAATATAAGAATTTGCTCAAGTTGGCGAAGGAGAGAATTCAGGAACAGGAGGTATTAATGGAAGATAGACGACGTGAGTGGGTGTAAAGTGCAATTTTATGCTCGGTCGTCCTTAGTGGTGTTATTTTTTCGGACTCGTTGAAAATGTCGTATTATTGTAATGTGAACGTCGTCCCGATCAACTAACGCGACGACTTTTATCGCACTCCAAACAGTCGAAGTAAAACAGTTGACCTCTCAGCTAAACGAGGCCAATTTGCAGATTAATGCACTCCGTGCTTCCAATCCGGGAGGGGGGACTTCCGGTGGGAGCGTTTCTTCGCCGTTGGATCTCAACGAAACGACGGTTGTGCGTGTGTGTCAGCGAGTCAAGGAGGAAATTATAGATGATTCCGCCGATAATAGCGATGCAGGCGATCCCTTCGGAGAAAGGGATGCCATGGACACCAACATTAATGGAGAATCGCACGAAATATGGGCGTTGATTGAATACGAAACTCCCAATCCAATGGAAAGCAATGTGGACCCATCCAATCCGCTGAACGCCCCCTCCTTTCGACGGCATAAACAGTGGTCGTGTTTCAAAAACGAATCCTCGTTATCAGACTATATCCGTCGCGATACGGGAGAGCCGCTCACGTTGCCCCCCTACTCGCTGAGTCCGGAGCAATCCGAGAGGATGGCGGAAAATGCGAAGAGAGCCGTGCAATCCATATCCGAGGAATTTCGCAGGTTTCGCGTCCGGGCAGAGGTGGCTAGGAAACAAGCCGACGCCACCGTGCGCGCGCTTCACACGAACAGCGTCCAAACGACGCGCATGAGGATAGAGGGACAGGACATCGAGTCGGAACTAGCGCAGGCAAAGACCGACCACGCGAGCCTCGCGGCCCTGCGATTCGAAATGGCAGAGCAGGAGGCGCGGTGGAAGGAATCGTATGATCTTCTACTGGCCGAGAACGAGAGGTTAAAAAGTTCGGGTGCCGAGGCATTGTTAGCCGCGCAGTGGAGACATCGGTACGAGGCATGTCTGAAGGAAAAGGAGGATGCCATCACTAATCTAGCGATGGAAAAAGAGAAGGTATTGGAGATGCAAGATCACAGGAAGAAAGCGGATGCTGGCAAATATGAACACAAGTACAGGGATTTGAAGGTGCGTGCTTGGAATGCAGAATATTTGCTCGATAGATCAGGATAACTTATATCAGTCCCGCTGCATGCAATTAATTTATCGGCAGGAGTCATTTCGGCTATACCGTACGAAGGCGAAAGAAATTTTTCTCGCGCAACAGCAGGGCGAAACTGGATTCATACCATCATTACACGATTCTGGATCAGAAGTTGCGAAATTGTCATATCTGAAAAATCTAATGGTACGCTAAAGCGGAGTTTTGATTCGCGCGGCTTGTGAATTGCGATCATATATTATTCTCATTTGTGGTTTTGAATGCATCGCTCATTTTTCTCTCGCTCTTATTCAGGTAAACTATCTTGCATCGGACACGGCAGTGAGAGAACATATGGAGCCGGCAATCGGAACGGTGTTGAATTTTACAGATGCAGATTTGGAAAAAATAAAGAAGCAGAAACAGAGCGAAGGCTGGTTTTAGATCTTTTGATTGGTGAACAAAAGCTGAAGCCGAGATGTGATAGCTATTGCTTTGGTCCGTTGACGAGGTGACGGACTGACAATTGTTTGGCTGACTTCTTCGTAGTTTAGCGAGCATTTCTACAGATACACCAGTTCCTTTCATAACATTATTTTTAAAATTGTTTTTGTGGATGAGAGTGGCAGGCAGTGATAGCCTATCGAAATGCGTGCTCAAGAAAGAGGATCACGCATGTTTCCCACCTTTCTTTTGCTCCTGTTTTTCTTCTTTGCTATCTTCAATCTCTCCAATATGCGTTATCCATGCATCATCGGGCAATTCAGCGACTTGCTGAACTCTCTTGCCCATGAAGAATATCCATAAACATCCCAACGCACTCAATATTATTTGCAATGGAAAATAAGCATCTCTCCCTCCAGTACAAATCTCCATTCCATCGTTGCCCAGTTTGCAATCGGGAGGGACTGTGTATTGGCCAATGAGATACATAATGAAACTACTTGGCCATGTCCCACCCAAATTGGCAAATGTGTTGAGCAAAGTCATGTAGCTACCCCCTATGGCAGGATCTACACGGCTTGCAAAGAAAGTCATTTGAGCATTAAATTGCATACTGCTCACAATGGCTTGAAGTGCAGTGGACGCAATCAATAAAAACCAAAAAATCATCCTGGATGTTCCCTCCCCTCCAAGTATCAAGCTACCACCAAGATAAGTACGCACAGCCAACAGCATAAATACATCTACCAAAGCTACAAACGTGACACGAAACTTGTACGCCCACATAAATTGCTTGAGTGGATGACCGTGAAAGATTTTCGTGGCAACTGGAGACAGAAACAGTTTTTCAGTGGGGGCATCGCGAGTGGCTGCTTTTGACAAGTTTCGACGAAAATTCACTTACTAATTGGCACCAATATTCCTAGTGGCAGCACAATCGTCGGACTCAATAGGGCCGTCGTTTGCTTGGAAAGTCCAAACTCTACAGCCTTGAGAAACTTGACATTGTCGCTCAATGCACACGGCAGACGGTAAGTCAATAATATAAGAATAAGTGAGTGAACCGCCGGCAGCTTAACAACCGCCCAAAGTCGATGATACGTCTCAGCGATACCAATTTCGTAGGCGTCAATCTCGTGATCGTTGTCGTCTTCGCCATCCTTTAAAATTTCTTGGTTCTTTTGTGGCAGCAAAGTTTCCATATCATCATTACCGGTTTTACTAACGTTGCCATTGCCAACACTAATCGTGCAGCAGTCGCCTCCCTCGATGCTCATATCGATCTCTTTTTTGAATAATCCCACCAACACTGTAATCGTCAGCATAAATGTGCCCATGAATTTGACGAATCCGCCGAGACTGACCAGCCCCACTCCGGGCTTGCTTGGCAATCCGAACATCGGACGCCATACATTCTCGCTACTATCAACGTCGTTCAAAGCCAGGAAGCCCACGTAACTCAGAAAGTATCCGATGTTCTGTCCGATCGAATTGCATATTGGTCCCTTCCCCCTGTTCTTTTTGCTAAGCATAGTCAGGGCCCACCCATCGACGGCGATGTCCTGCGTCGCCATCAGGAAGTACAGCGCGAAGAAGAAGAACGTCAGTCCCCGGACGTTCATCGAATCGACGGAGCCACCACCACCGCCGCCTAGTCCAAGCTCACTCTCGACGTAATCGCTCCCACCCACCATGATCGCCCCCGCGATCAGCTGCACGGGCACGAGCCAGCTCTTCCTACGCCCGAATCGTTTCGAGAAGCACGCGTCGACGATCGGCGCCCAAAGCAGCTTGAGCGAGAACGGCCACGAGCACAAGGCGAATATGGCCTGCGCGTTGTACGCGATCTTGGTCAATTCCGCCAGGGAGTGCGGGTGGTGATGGGAGGCCTCAAGTGCGGCCTCGGCGGCGGCCCCGCCCGCCGCGAGCGTCGCATGGTGCGCCGCCGAGGTAGACGCGAGCGTCTGCACCTTCTGCTGGATGAGGAAGGGTATGCTGGCGCTGAGTCCCATCGGTATCCCCTGGAGGGTGTAAAGCGCGAGCAATAGCGCGTAATTGAATTTATCGTCGTGATCGTTGACCTCGGACGGGAGGATGCCGGCCGCCAGGGGGACGCCGACGCCGAGGTGGGCCGTTCTGGATTTCATTTCGGTGGTAGTTGGAGCGACGCCAATGGATGACGTCGACGGCTCACCCATATAAGCGAATCCTTTTCTCTTCATTCTATTGGGCGATTGGAGGTGGGGGGAGGGGGGTGATTGCTCCAGGCCTTCCCCAGTTTGGTTGCAACACTTTTGATTTCCGTGGTCCAACGCCCAACGCCCCAGTTGATCGGCGCTCTGGAGGATGGAAACGAAGACAAAATGACAAAAAATTATGTCTCAGCTTTGTATTAGGCCCATACTCTCAACAACTTTTTATGTAGGATTCGAGGTAGGATTGCTAGAGTAGGATTCCTGTCCGTCAGCCTAATCCTACCCCAATCCTACCAATATTTGGACCTGTTGAGATTATGTTTTCCACGTGCACACCCTAATCCTACCCCAATCCTACCAAAATTTGGTCCTGTTGAGATTATATTCCGTGTCCTACTCCTACTACTCCGCGAGGGGAGGCCGTCTCCTCCTCCTCCACGAGATTGAAGCCGTCTCCTCCTTCTCCACGAGCCAAAGAACCCCCAATTGCATGGCCGCCATGAATTCCCCTGATGTCAGTTCCTGGGTGTGTCGTCATTGTCGTTACGGCAACATCGGGGGGAGTGGATGCATTATGTGCAACAAACCCCGCCCCCCCACCCCAGCGATTATGTGCAACAATCCCCAACCCCCCACCCCAGCGATTATGTGCAACAATCTCCACCCCCCCACCCCAGCGGCCGCCTCCGCTGACCATGATGATGTTGTTGATGATGGTGCTCCTGCTGTGGGTATTGCACGCGAGGCACCACCAGTTTCTTTGGCGGTAGTTCTCTCCGATCGTTCCATTTTCGTGGATAATGCTCACTGGTTTCGGCTACTGCAAGATGATGGCAAGCAGATGACTCGTGAAGAGATTGACCAATACGAAGCACCAACAAAGGGGAGACCGAAGAAAAAATATAAGACCATAGCTCATGGCGGATATTTTTATCAGGGGCTCTATTCATTAGCTGGTGATGTCTTGGCGTTGTTGGAGGCTAAGCGAGAAGAATATTTCACGCGTCTTCCTGTATCACAGAAAAATATGTCGAATACCATTCACTACATTGGTAAGGTGATTGCCTCCCACAGAATTTCATGTTCGCGCTCGGATGCTCACAGTTTAGGACTGGACAAAGATAGATTGTTGGACATGATCAATAGTAGTGAAAATTTGGGTCTTCAGAAATTTTATTATCTTCCACAGCAGAAATTGTTTGAGATCCTATTTGAGAAATATGGAGTTGAGGCGGAGAAGAAGAATGTTACGACAGACGATAAAATCAGAATTGCTGGTATCATTTTCTGCCATTCTGAATTGCGTGAGTACCTTCCGGACATGTTGGGGCAAACACGAGGAAGCCAATACAGGGCGGATATTGATGCGGCCTCATCGCGTAAATTGGCAGGCTTCCGTGCCCTGTACACAAAGTTCATTGACCATGAGGTCGTCATTGCGCTTCCTGACAAGTGGATGTCGGAGAATACAAAGCGCTCAATTAATGAGCTCACTCGGGAAGGTCATTTTGAGCAGTATGGATCATTTGATCCAAACAATGCTTGTCGAATTGCATTGAACTGGACACAGAAGGAAGTCAATGGAATTTTTGCAAAGGTAGTTCTAGAATATCAGGAGTGCATGAAAAGATACACGATGGGAACCGGAGGTGGACCTGGTGCGCCCGAGAATTTTTCGACATGGGAGACTCGCGACGAGAGCTATGTGGCACTCTACACACAACAGGCTTCCGGTTTATATCTGGCGGTGGTACACATCTGGGATAAGAACTATGGTTTTCCTTTAGTTTCTCGGAGGGATCCAATGCCTGACCATTGCATGATCGATGATACTATTGATGGTGCAAACGAGGATAGTAGTCCCCCCGAAGTACTCCAAACACCTTTGCCGGGAGCGCAGAGCAATCAACCGCAATCAAGATCTTTAAGGAAGGAAAAAGGTGTGGAATACATTTTAGAGAAGATGAATGCAGAGCGACATGAGGTGACCAATGCAGTGAAGGAAATGGTAGGGATAATGAGAAGTGCTGGTGACGGTAGTAGGTCATCATCCGGATTGCTTGGAGGTGAGCCTCATGAAATAATGGAACAGATAAATAAATCAAAGGCATTGATTGCAACGTGTGAAGGTGAGTTGAAGGAGCTATTCCGGCGGAAACGAGCAATTAACAAGAGCAATTCTTCTGAAATGACTCAGAAACAGTCAAAGAAAATTAAGATGATTTCAAAGTCAATCAGAGCTGAGAAAAATTTGATCGTTACGTTGAGGAGTGCAATGGAGGATCAACGCAAGAGGCTTGCCTCAATCACTAAATCAACAGGTGAAACCGATGAAGATGACAACAGCAGTAGTAGTGAAGATGATGATGATTATGATGAGAACAAGAGTGGGGGGGGGGGCTCTGATGACAAGGAGGACAATGACGATGATTACTCCTCGTCTGACAATGACTAGGTAGTAGGATTAATAGTATACTTAATTAATTTAGATCCTGATGTAGCCTATTATTCTCTCGATACCAATTGCTCCGTGGACGTTCTAGTCCTTGTCTAGCAATGTCGTTGCGAATCAAATCACGCCAGTTCTTCCC
>JALLPB010000028.1:0-33084 GCA_036939975.1 Cyclostephanos tholiformis | reverse complement strand
TTGCTCGCTAGTGTAGTGATAACACTTCTAGCTCACAATTTCCCTGCTCCAAGAGATCCTTTATTGGTTTTCTGCCTTTCGCGATACATTGTAGTGTATCGTGCTTTTGGGTCGACTGGCCCCCGGCTTCAAAAAATGGGTGCAAATAAAAAGTTCTCCCTATTTTTATATTGGGCCATCCCATGCCATGGACAATGATATATTAAAAAGCCCCTGACCACCATGGTGGAGTGACATTGTGACAAGGGAGGAAAAAGGTCCCAAAAAGTATCTTCAAAGTAAGGTACTACTCAACAGTATGGACACGGTAAAGTTTAAGGTGTTTTCTTTAGACTTAGCAAAACTTGTCGTAACATAGTACCTTTTTGGGAGTATGAGTTCCTGCCACAAGTATCTACCTATTATCTTCCCATACCCATGCTATCTATGAGCCACAAAAACTGAGAATTTTCTCAACTACCCTTCTCTTTGTAGGAATAAGTACTTGTGTGTTTGTTGAGGCTTCACACCCACCCCAACCATGACAGCCACCATGGCCATGTGGCTGCAATGGTGCCTCACTCCCAGCTGTGGGGAACGGAACAATTCACTAACCTGCTGTGCAACAAGGCTTGATAGTTAAACTCTATAATCTATAACATTAACATAAATAATACATCTTAGCCTATTTTCTGTGATGATGGTGTTGTCGTCCATGTAAAACAGCACACTAAACACTAACAAAAATGCATGCCACACACACTTTTCATCAATGGCTGCCACCATCATCCCACGGCCACCTTGGTGCTCCCCATCCAGATCAGATGCATACAACAATCACCCAAGACCATTAGCTGCCATTTCTGTTGGGTATGACATGGTAAGTAGCAATGGAATGGCTGCTATGGTTTTTGAGGCGATAGCAATTATTTAATTGATAGCAAATTTGACATTGGAAATCAAGATATTGATTAAATTATGAGCGGTGACTCTCTACTAGGCAAAGGAGATGATGTGGGGAGGCATCTCTCCACTTCACATTCTTTGTCGGCATACTTATATGCATCTGAGGGACCGGTACACCTGTAACAGGAGACTGAACCTCAACACACCCCCACGGTGAGGAGTGGGCCATAGGGATTGTGCCTTCATCAGATTGTCTGTAGGGTTGTCCGACAGGATGAATTGTGTAGGATGATTAATAGGGAGAGAGGGAGGTATGTTGCAGGTGATTTTGGTGAGCGTAGGAGATGAGGTGGGAATGAGAGTTTGATCCTCATGGTAATGGATGGGGCAATTCATTAAAAAGGCACACATCAATCGAAAGTTTGCTCCTTGAAGTGGTTTAGTGAGGACATCCGCCAACATTTGTTCAGTGGGACAGGATTGGAGGCCGAGTTTGGAAGTACTTGGCTTTAATGTGCTTGGTCCGTTTAGAGCTGGAAACATAGCCATTCTTGGCCAAGGAAAGGGTACTCATGTTGTCTTGATAGACAATGTTGGTTTCAATTTTATACCCTTGGGCTTCGAGGAATTGGCGGGTCCATAGAATATCGCTAACCTTGTCATACAAACCAATGATTTCACTTTCGCATGAGTTTTTAGAAGGGATTTTCTGTTTCGTAGATGAGCTGGTGGTAGCACCACGTCCGAATGTGAGGATGGAGCCCGTGTGCCCTTTGCAGTTGTTGTGTAGTTGATGAGAAGCATCAACATACCACGCTTTATGGGAGAGCGACTCAGCAAAAAGTGTGAGTCATAGACAATGTGTTGATAATAAATACCCATGGTCATGTTTGAGTTTACCCCAGTCATCATTGTCAGGACGTTTGACATAAGTAGTGAGGAAGGCAACTGTAGTTTGAATATTACAGCGGACTTGGGAGAGGAAAAGAAGTTGAGCCATAGTGTGATGGAAGGCACGCGCTAGTTTCTCTGGTAGGTATTTGGCCTCATCAGGGGGTCTGACTTGAAAAAGATGATTGCTGGATGGTGTGGATTGCACCCCCGCAATCTTCTCAGGAAAATCATCGATGACCTCCTTGATGTACGGAATCATATCAATGCAAACCTTGCCTTGGCGGGAACTTAGTTGGGAATGTCGGCGACATGTCGCCGACATGTCGCCGACATGTCGCCGACAGCCAACAATGTCGGCAAAATTCTGCCGANAGGGAAAAAAAGAGAAACGCACGAGAAAAAAAGGGTGAAATTAAATACATTCGTCCCCATTTTGGTGCCATAGTCAACCCCAAGAAAACAACTAATGGCGACAAGGACAGACCATTTCGACAGCAAAGCTTCTGATTCCGCAGTACGATAGACTCAAAATAATGCTTTGAGCATAGAAAGTGTGCTCGCTCGGGAAAAGGAATAGGTAATAATATAATAATCGAAGGGGTGCTATGATATCCCTAAGACTAAAGAGGGGGAAATGAAAGACAACGACGCCGCGGCAACCAACCTGTCACCCCGCGGCGGCGGCGAGGACGATTGCCTCGATCAAACGTCTCGCACGATCCACGAGCCGCGTAGCAAGACGACGAAAACTACGAACGGGGACGATCACGGCGACAACGAATCCGACGAAGACATCAACGGCGACGTCGTCGTCGTACCGACGGAGGACACGTCGTCGACCAACGGGAAGAAGAACGATGATGACTCGAATTCCGCATTATCCTTAAAAATCAATCGTCGAATCGCGGAAAGGGTCAATGTGGCATGCCAGAAGGCTATCGCGAATAGCAACGTATTATTATCCCGTACCGACCTCATCGTAGACGTCGCCATGTTACGGTACGAGGAATTGGAGATCGGGACGAAACTGGGGAATGGTTCGTTCAGCGACGTTCAGTGAGTAGTGGCGTTGCTGTGTGTGTTTTGTCGCATCAAAATAATAATCAATCATGACATTCATTTTTGCCTCCCTTTTTTTCTTCTATTATTTATTCGCAGCGAGATAACCAAAATTACGGCATGTGACGATGACGACAACAACAACGATGGAGGTTTAGGAAAAGGAGATGGAGGAGGAGGAGGAGGGAGAGTAATAGACTTTCGCCGGGATTATTCCCCCGGCAGTTTCGAAAATAAGCAGGTGCTGAACGCACGGACCCTATTGATCAATCACCACAAGCGCGGCAACGGCGACTGCAGGTACGCTGTTAAATTCCTAAGGGAGGATGTCCGCGCATCCCCGGAAAAATACGCGATAGGTACGACCGATCTGGTGCTGGAGGGGATGTTCCTGGCGAGCTTGTCCCATCCGAACATAATCAAGGTACGGGGATTTCCGCTAGGGGGGGTGATGAGTTTGTGCGACGAATGCAGCCCGAACATCAACGGGTACTTCCTCGTGCTCGATCGATTGTACAATACTCTAGCGGATCAGATATATAAGGTTTGGGGGAATGATCATGTTGTGGAGGTTAAGAAGAAATTCGGTTTCCTCATTTCGAAGACGAACATGAGGGATAGGGATAGGAATTTGGCCGTGCGTTTGAAGGTGGCGTTCGACATGTCGGCGGCGTTGGTGTACCTGCACTCGAAGAATTTGTTGTATCGCGATCTAAAGCCGGAAAATCTTGGATTTGACGGTAAGTTATTACCATATTGCAATTTACCATATATTGCCGGTCCCGTTTCGATGTCTACTATATTACGCGCCGTCCTCGCGGGAAATCTGTTTCACATATTGCCTTTATGCCGCCGACGGACCGTCCACGACGATAATTTACTTGCACGATTCCCCCCCCCCTCTCGGACGAATAATCCACGGGACGGAAACAGTGCGAGGCGACATAAAATTGTTCGACTTGGGATTGGTCAAGGAACTCCACCCGACCAAGAAGGATAAGAGGGGGAATTACCAGCTCTCTATGGCCGGCACTCCCAGATACATGGCTCCCGAGGTCGCTCTCTACCAACCGTATAACCTGTGAGTCAGATTTTTAATTTTTCTATTTGGGTCGTTGTCAACATAAGACCCCGGACGACGAGTTACTGAAAGTCATTCTCTCCCCCCCCTCTTTCCCCGTCCAGCTCCGCCGATGTCTACTCGTTCAGCATGCTTTTGTGGGAAATGGTTACGTTAACGAAGCCTTTCGTGGACTATTCTTACTCCATGCTGAAGAGGCAGGTCTTCCACGAGGGAGGACGGCCGTCCATGGCCAAGGTGTTTAATAAGAATATGTCGGCATTGATCTGCTCGGGCTGGAGTCAGAATCCGAAGCACCGTCCCAGCATGGAAGAGGTGTACGGGGTGTTGAAGAGCGAGTACGTTAAGCTCGCGCCTCACACGACGGAACGAGAGATCACGCATAACAGACGTAGGTCTACATTTGTGGTGAGAAGGCCTTCTGAAAGATTCAAATAGCTTCGGAGACACTGAAGCGAGATGGCGCCTAAATGACTGCACTAGAGACCGGTGGGGAGGAGGAGGAGGAGGAAAGGGGGGCAGGCGGGATGTTACGGACAAACAGCTTCACATATAAGTATGGAATATATAATATATTTATAATGTGGTCATGATACATAATTTCGTCGATGAGATCGATAACGCAGCCGGCATTCATATTTCTACTATCACTTGGTAGTCAATGGGCGATGGCCCGACCACGACGGTGGGCAGATCCAATCGTTCGATTTCATGTACTTCAGTATCGCACGGCTCGGTCCATCACCGCCAGTATCGTTCGAGGCCATCATCATATCCGCTTTTTCCAAGTTTTCACGAGCCTCCTCCCAGTGTCCGCCCAGATAATTTTCAACGCCCTTTTCAAAAGTCTTCCAGAAGATAGGAGTAGTCAAGCATCGCAGCTGGATTAGGTCGGGATCGGACATCCAAGCTGAGGTGTCATAGTTCTCCGCTTGACGTGTAAGAATTTCCTGCAGAGTCAGGGCGCTGAATTTAGGCGCGCGAAGCTGGGGAAACACCTGATTTTGGAAGGTATCATATGTGTAAATTGGCATCGGAACATTGCTCCCTTTCACGGTGACAACGTCAACTTTTCTACATTGCTTTTGAGCCGGTTCTGAGAGCAGCTGTATTAGTTGGAGTTAGATCGAAGTTAGACAATAACTTTCTATACAGGCTAGAGTTCAGGCAATAAAAGCCCATGCGTCGAACGACTAACTAACCTTGTGAAAGCTCCTTGACATGAGTAAAGATACACCAAATTGCCTCGTCGCCATTTCCATCCGAGCCGCCATGTTGACATGTGGCGATAAATATGTGGCATCCACTTTTTGCAATGACCCAACTGCTCCCTCTATGGCCCATCCAGCGTGAAGGCCGAATCCCATCCTGACTGAAAATCCATTTTCTTTCCCTTTTGACAACCGCTTATCATCACGATATGCCAACAGTTGCACGTCGCGATTCACTTCGATAATGACCTTTAAGAATCCGATGAGAGCTTTGTCAGAGAGTAGGTCGAGGCCTTTGAATCAATGGTGATTGGTAAGATTAGTGGATATTCAGGGGTAGAGGATCACTCATGGTCACATCGTGGCTTACCTGGAATCCTACTAAGATCTATGGTACTACGTTTTACAGCCTTTACATTCGCCCTTGAATTGGCAGGTCGTGCCGAATCGTAATCATCACTCTTGTTACTGCTTTCGCTGTTCCTCCTCTCGGCGCTTCTTTTTCCGAATCCGCCATAGTCGGAAAGTGCATTCTCGTCTCCAATACGCCAAACCATGAGAAACGAATTGCCTAAATTCTTGTTGCAAGTTCCTCCCCAACGCGATACTTCACCGTGTACAATCCTCGCGACGCTATTGATAAATGTCATGATTTCGTCTTCCAATATTTCAGTTACCTTGTCGAAGGAATGGATGTCGCAGAAACCAAACACAGCATACACGCGTTTGCCGGGTATCATGGGGTTCAAACAGGCGCTTCCATTGCCTTCCACTGCCATATTGGAGGAAATTATTTCCGCCCCCGCCACGCCGAATCCGATTCGCAGAAGCGCCGTAATTTTCTCAATCGCCTGTTGTACAATATGCGTCTCGTAATCACCCGTTCCTGGCATAGACTTAAAGTCAAAGTCTTCAAGCGGATCCGCGGCAACCATGTTTACGATTGCCGTCATACTTTCAATCGGAGAGAGAACGAGTCGCTGGGCGTCTCCGGTAAATTGATGGGACAATACAACCAACATGATCATGACGAACACAAGAAGTCCTATGCTAAAAATCGATTGCTGGTCGATGTACGGTTTCATGTTAAACGAAGCCGAGAGAGAATACTCTTTTCCGTCCACCATTATAGGATCCGTAGATATTGTACGCAGCTCATCATCTCTCATTCCTCCAATAATGTCATCGTTAGAGAAGTTCATCGGGACGATTCCTTCACAACGTGGCGGTGATACTTTCAGAGCAACCAAGAAAGGTTTATCGCCACCGAGCTGATCCATGATTGATCGAAAGTTACTTATAGACCTGCCAAGATAGTCACAGTTTAGTCCGGCTTTGATGTTGAGATCATGTAGAAAATACGTTGCTTCGTTCTCATCATCGACAGAAGACGAGTACGTCAGCAAGGGAATGATAAGAAGCATTAGCAACACCCCTAAGATAACCCGGCGTGTGATTCTCTCAGAAAGTTTTGCGCCAACTTTAGACTGCTTTTGGGAATTAGATTTTTCCAAAAATTCTTGGATTTCATCATGACTGAAGTGACCTGATTCGACGAGCTTTTTGATGCCATCAAACTGCTGCATTTCTTTGACGAGTCAGAATAAAATTAAATTATGGAACATGATCGGTAAGAGGAATGGTAAGAATTCTCGCCGCAATGAAAGAGAGGAAACCAGTCTTATCCGTACCCAGTGACCGCTGAGATGTTACTTTGTACAGCTTCAATAAACGGACAAGCCGAGCCATCCGAAGGACAGGGCTTGATTTTCCACTGATCTTGCCAGCCATTGCCGCTTTTTCCCCAATAACATGCACAAGGATGGGTTAGACATGCGAAACATCCGCCAGTTGATGGCCAGGATGCAATTCTCACCTAAGCTGTCTAAAGGGCTGAAACCGTTTGACGCAAGCCATCCGACATCTGGCACCATTGCAAGTACGGCGAGTAAATCTAGCCAGAAGAAGAAGCTAAACGCGTAGCCCTTCACACTGAGTATGCCTTTTGAAAAATCACTCTTTACCAAGAAATAGATCGCCATCTCGAGGACGAACATAATAAATGATAAATTGAAAAAGAATTCAAAGCTGTTGTCAGCCGATGGGGGGAAGAAAAGTATCCTAATATCGTCTCCGAATAGGACAAATATCGTCACGGCCATCATGATATCGTCGAACTATTTAAACATACGACTGAAATAAGATACGATGGATGAAATGGGATATTCTTAACAATCTACCTCTCATTCAGTCTCTCACCGATATCCTTAACTGTGCATTGTTGATAAACCAACGGAGCGCCATCACCGCTCGTTCGACAAGAATTGCTATCCCGGATTGTCTATCGAACTTTTCGTTCGCGATCAACTCCTCCAGAGTTCGTCTCCTTATGCCCGTATGTGCTGCAAGAAGCTCCTCCCTCGACAGCAGCCCTGGGTCATACCCGACTGTCCTCATGGGAGAGATCCGGTTACTTGCCATGAACTATAGACTACTACGTCAGGGTGGAACAAAGCTGCGACCGAGGGTTGATGTCATCCGTCATGAATCGAGACGATTTTTTGAAATTTAAAATAAATCCTCAAACGAACAAATTTGAATTCGTATTGAACTCATGTATGCCTGAGCCATGCCTTTCAGTCATGAAGCTGCTGTTGCCATTGGAAACAAGCCGAGGATACGCAAGAAACTAAGGATGCCGAAGAAAGCCACAACCACCTTGAATGAGTTGTTAATAC
This sequence comes from Cyclostephanos tholiformis, assembly GCA_036939975.1. Classification (NCBI taxonomy): domain Eukaryota; phylum Bacillariophyta; class Thalassiosirophyceae; order Thalassiosirales; family Thalassiosiraceae; genus Cyclostephanos; species Cyclostephanos tholiformis. Next base: position 25,216 of record JALLPB010000028.1, on the reverse strand, counting down.
AACGCGATATGGACTCAAGGCTACTGTATGGTGCGCCATTTGTTACAGAAGCAAAGTCTCTCCAGGATGTCGGGGTCAGAATCGCAATGAATTTCGTTCCTCTGCGAGCCGATGGAGCAACGCCATGGACAGATGCAGTGAAGGGTCTCTTCAAGAAAGTCATAATGATGTTGTATACGTTGCTCAACGACTTTGCTGACAATTTCATCAGGAACATCATCAGGCTCGAACGATGTCCCTTCGTTCTGAAATATGATGCTGATAGCGGTACAAATAAGTTCAAATACGAGCACTCATTCATTTTTCCCCCTCATGTTGTCGGTTTGTTAACCATCTCATGTGAGCATTCACTCTCTTCTCCACCCCCAAAAGCTCACCGCGTCGCCAACTTCGTAGCCATCTCTAGGTCTCCCACAACTAGCAATCCATCGACTAGTCCCACAACAAGAAAACCAACTGCAAGCCCCTCACCACCTACAAAAAAAGTCCGCGTTATCGGGGGCCTAAGAAATACTACAACCTCGAGAGAAAGCTAGATGTGATTATTTGTTCAAATGCATCACAACTCATCTTTGATCTCGCTGTGACTATTCCTCTTAAAGCCACCAAGATCGTTCTTATTCTCATCTTCCTCGATCACCTCCCGTATCCTTGTCATATATTTTTTATATCTCGCCTCTGCTTCTATCCTCCTCAAGGAACCGACGCCGCCACTCCTGTCATCACCGCGCAGGACTACCTTCCAGTATTTCTGCCACATGTTCATCGCCTGTCCCATCGTAAACTGGCACTGCAACGCTTCTACCAGCTCTTCCTCGAAGGGTACGTACTTGCCCTGTTGTATGTACACGTGGGCGTACTGATAATGAACATCGCAATATGTAGGATCTATCGATTGGGCTGTGCTTATCAGCGATCTGGAGTATCGTATATGATATTGCGGGATGGCGGAATATTTGAGTAGAAAGTTATCGACGGGTCAAAAACACGTGCGAGGCAAAAAATTATCCGAGCGAGGGCAAACGCAATTCATCTTACAGCGCCCTCTCAAAATCCAGCATGTGCGGGACCAACCCCGAGTAAATCTTGCTCATCTCGAGATTCGATTTGATACTTCTCGGACACGCCAAAAGGCTGCTCTTTAGTAGCGACACGCTGTCCATCCATTCCGATGTCCGGTGATGCGTCCGCATGGCTAGGTTGCACGCGGTCAGACCGAAAAGGAGAAGGAAGGCTAATCTTCGAGCGGTATTTTTCGTCGCCCTCGGTGTATTTGTCATCTTCGCCGCGCACCGACCACCGAAGGGACTGCCAATTGACCACCCGCGTGCATTGTCGCAGTCGTCGTTACAATGATCCTCCTCAGTCTCATCATCATCGTACTCTCTGCCACCCACGGCGCACAGCGCGAACGCCCGCCCACACAAGATACACGTGCCGACCGTGCTCGCCACCACGATGCGATCGGATACGAAGGTCCCCACCTTGAGTATGCCCGCTATCGGGAACAGCGTCGCCATCCACGATAGGAACACAAGGCAAAGGAGGACACGTCGAGCTCGTCCCCGTCGTCGTCCCTCCTCGTCCCGATGTCCGACGCCGTGCCACGACATGACAATTATCGCCGCGAACAGGACGAATATCGACGCCGGGAGCCACAGCCTAGCGTCTATCGGGTCCATGACCATTTCGGGTATGCAATCGTACCCGTACTCGTGGCTGTATCCCACGATCTCGATCCCGAACGACTTGGCGACGTGCAATCCGAGGACGTAAGAGTAATTCAAGATGCGCGATGCCGTCGTCCATCTCCGTTTCGACACGTTGTCGTAGAAGGGATTCTCGGCGGGTCGGATGAGACCGTCGGGTATCGATAGGGTATCGTTGACAAGCCTATAAATGAGGTACGTCGACGATGTCATGATCAGCAGGACGTACCTCGGTAGGAGATCGATCACGGCCTTGATAAGGACGGCGGTATCGCCCGCCGGCGGCGAATGCTTTGCCGTCTTCGTCGTCGTCGTTGATGTCGTCGACGACGTACGAGACATCAGCTCGCGATGGCGTATCGCCGTCATGGTGAGCACCATCGCGGGATAATGGAATATCGCAGTCTCGCAACAAAGCAATCCCCCGACGGCAGATACGAACACGACAAGGAGCGGCGTTCCGGGGTCGCATATCGTAACGTCGAACAGCAGGGCTAGGAGATGGGGCCTATTCGCGGCATTCGCCACGACCTCGACGTGGGATGGATGTACGGCGAATAGCAACGAGGAGGAATACGCGGTGGTGCGCGATAGGGGCGATGAGGGGTTGTATTCGCACTCGTACCCGTGGGAGGGTGGACGTCGTCGGAAGAGGAGAGTCGCCAAAATCCCGACCATTCGAGTTACGACGGCGTGGATGCAAACGTTGACGAAGCGATGCACGAATAGCTCGGATGCGAGAGGCGGGGGAGTCATCCTCCCCCCATCATTTTCGTCATCGTGATCCCGCCGCTCGTTTTCGTTCACGTATTCGTCTCCCCCCCCATCCCCCAGGACGGACGACGACGTCCACCACGTCGACGCGTCGACGATGGCACGACCCACGGAACCGACGAAGCGCCTACCTAATAAACCGCCCCTCGCGAAACGGAAGGACCATACCGATAGCGGTCGCCACGACTTGTGCGAGCTCGACGAATTCAACGGACGTCCCCAGTAATCGTTATGCCACGCGTTCGTCCAGCTGTTATCTCCGTCGTAATCGACGGTGCCGTGCGAGGGGGGTGGATTGACGTCGCGATTGTCACTCGACGTCAGGTGTATCTCGTCGAGCTGGGGTTTAGGATCGTATATCAGGACGTACTCCCCGCCCCTCCTACTGCTGCTACTTCCATCGGCGCTGCCGCCGCCGCCGCCGCCGCCGATGCCGCTCGAACCTTTCCCCCAGCTCGAGGACGACGAAAAAAATGACGACGACGGGGTGGGAGATGACGTGAGGGGATGGAGGTATAAACACAACGATAGGAGGTAAATCGATAACGCGGGGAAGTGGTGGGCCACGAGGGGGAATCGGGCCGTTCGATGGTACTCCTTCCCCCCCCCGCGCGTCGTCGTCTTATTCATGATCGTTGTGTGTTATGATGTGGTTTGTTACTTTTTTCGTTCAGATCAGTCAGCAACATGATAAAATTCGTCTAAAAACTACTAAAATCAACCTAGGAACTCGTTGATAGGGGGCCACAGCCGCGGAAAACTGGGTTATTTTCGTTACTTTTTGACTTTGACACAAAATTTTAAGGCCAAAATTCAAAATTGAGCAAGAATGGATGGCACCATTCGATTCCCATTGCTCTTGCGCGGCGGAATCTGTAGCTCCTTTTTACTTTCAGACCGATTATTGATCCGTCATCATGCATTGAAGTGGAAGGTATTAAATCAGCACTTTTTGCTACTTTCCGGACCCCCTCCAAAACATACCAACACGCTACGAAGGAATTCGGCCCGCCAAATGAAAAAAATTACGCGGGAACAAAAATGAGAATGTCCCAATTAACGTGGTTTCTCGTATTGAGACGGTTCCTCGAGTTTAATACCAAAGTCCACGTAGGAAATACCGCCCGAAATCAGTGTTTTTTGCTCATGGGAGAGCGCATTTCAGAATTTTTTTTGGCCACGCCCGAACGATAATCCCTCACCGAGTGTTGGACTTTTAAAATCCCTCACCTTGGCATAACTAACTTTCTGAATACCTCACCGNAATTGGAAGAAATTGGGTCAAAAAAGGGTCTGAAATCGGAAATTCGCCAGAATTCTCCGGAATTCCACTCGGAATTCACAACCAAGAATGCAACAATCAAATCAAAAACAGGGGTGCAAGGAGGAAGTTATTCACTAGTTTGCGCTTGATGTGGCTCAAGATTGGTGGCAAGTCCAAGACATGCCATGTTGCACAGGGCAGTCTCATGTTGTTGCATGGGGAAATGACAATGTTGACTATAGCCATGCGGCATATGAGCAGGAAGGGTAAATGGGGGTAACACTGTCACACAAAAGCAACAATAATATACAACAATCAACAAATGGTGGGGAGAAAGGAGAGGCACTCAGTGGTGATTGGATTGGGAGGAAAGAAGATAATTTTTATCAGGACTAAAAGTATCACTTTTATTCTTAAAAATATGATAGTTTCTTCATTCATCGCTTCTCGTAGCCCCCCTCCCAGCATCATCTTCCCTCTGAAATAAGTCCATAGTGGTGATGAGGGGTAATTTGATGTTGATGACAACATTGTGCATGGTTGATAATTATTTCCCATCCTTGCCTAGACCAGGAAGTGGTGCTAGTGGGGTGGATTGTTGGTGGGGTCTGAGGCTAATGTTAGGTCTAATGGGAGAGAGTCCTGGTGATGGGGGGCTTCAGGAAGAGCAATCAAAGTTGGCAGCAGTGGTGGCAATGATGGGGGGGGGGTGATTCCAATCTCCAGATAATTCCTAACCCTTGATTAACCCTTAGCGAACCCTTAGCTAACCCTTAGCTAACTCCTGATGACAGTTGTTAATTCAGCAGTAGTAGCAAACAAAATGAACATCACCATGGCGGATCCAATCACAGGGTCAGCAATATGGCTATTGTAAATATAGCTGCCCACCCATGGCAACACCTTCTCGGTGGGTTTCCTGAGGGCCCATACAAAAGATTTTATTCAATTACTTAACCTGGCTAAGAAAATAATATTTTATTAAAGGCATCTATTTTATTTAATTTTTACATCTACTAAACTCAATCGCCCTAGATTCGATTGATTTGCACCCCACCCAATGCCCCCCTCCAATTATGCATTCTTATCCATCCCCTTGTTATATTGCCTGCATTTTTTGGTTGATTGTTGCATGTTCAATATCATAGGTGGGCATCTAAGGCCTTGTCTTAATTTATTTGTCCTTCATTTTAGGTCACTCCAATTACCGCCCCCACAAAAACCTTAGACAAAAAACAAAAATATGTCCATCTTCCTTGTCCTTAGGTACACAGGAATACATAGAATAAACATAGGGGATAATTGCGAAACACATGTATGAAAATAATACAATTAGTATTTTATATGACCTCAGAATGAGGCAATTCCTATTGTCTGCCACTGCAAATCTGGCCATCATTGGACAAAGAAAAACCATGATTAATTCAAAAACTTAGAGTTTATAAATAGAAAAATATCATTGCCAGGAAAGTTCATGGTGGAATGGTACAAAGGTAAGTAGGCTGGAGTGAACTATGGTGGTTCCAGGTTCAAGGCCTGTGGTTCAAAGCCATGGGTTGGTTGGAGTGGATTTTTTTGCCCCAATAACTTAGGGTTGAACATGGCGCCCTTTTAGTTAGGATTACGTGTGGATGCCTTGATAGTTTTAGGGTTATGTGAAGCTGGGGGATTTGATATTTGGTCTAAAAACTGTATTTTCTATGGATGATGGCCAGAAATGCAAGGGGCAAGTAATAGGATTTGCCTCATTCTGAGGTCATATAATTTGTTTCTCAATTTCCCCCTAAGTTTATTCTACATATTCCTGTGTACCTAAGGACAAGGGGGATGGAGGTAATCTCATTTTTGTATAACTTTTTCATATGATTTGTCTTTGGCAATTTGTATACTCATTGTATTGGTAGTCACTCTACTCATTGCTGAAAATTCTATGCAGTCATTTTTCACTAAGTATTTTAGTTCCCATTTTTATGTCTCTGCTGTCATGTGTGACATTTTTTCTTTGATTTTTTTTGATTTCTGATGACGAGCCAATAGAGGCTTCCCCACTGACTAACAAGGTGTCTTGTTTGAATAGGTACACCAACACCAACACCAACACCAACACTGACACCGACTCTGACACTAACACCGACACCGACACCGACACCGACACCGACATCAACATCAACATCAACATCGACATCGACATCAACATTGTCACTGACACCAACACCGACACCAACACCGATGACACACTTTGTTCTTTGTGACATATGTCATGTCACTGAAGCATTTGACAGAATTTGTCTTCATTTAACCTCCACCATGCATTTTTTTGCTTTCATTTGTACTTTGTACTAATTATATCTCACCTCATCAAAATCTCACTTAATTCATCATGCCCTAACTTGTATAATCAGACATTGTATAATTGGTATGTTGATAGATCCATTGTAGGTCGGTGCAATATATACAACATGTATAGGAGAAGATTATATGATGGGACGGAGTGACCACACCCCTTGTCTTTGGTACACAGGAATACATAGAAAAACCATGGGGGAACATTGAGAAATTATATGACATCAGAACAAGGCAATATAATCAACCCTATTTATTTATTCTGAGTTTATATTAATTGGATGCTAATAAAGACAGTGAGGCTCCTCACTGGCGATTATGTTGGGTATAACCAGATCAAAATGGTATTTCATTCAGAATATGTATCTATTAAAAACCTCTAAGGATACAGCAGAATTGCAGAGTACTACTTCCATCCAAGAGATTACAATAGTGTAGTTGATGGGAATGGAAGTGAGTCTGATGAAAATGATGACTGACATACAATAATCATTTAATATGATTTTATTATGACCTTTCATTCCTTCCACTGCCACCACTCCCCTATCCATTCCTCCTAGATGGTCCAGTGCCATAACCACTATCCTGATCCAAAAGACTACTATTGGTGCTCAAATTGCCAAGATATTGGTCGATGAAGTGGGAGAGTGAGGGGGAAGCAACAGCAATAATTCGTTGGCTTTCACAGCTATTTGCCACACTGTCAGATGACAGTAGACAGCGCCAGTGTATCAAATTGTTGGGAATGAAGATTGGAATGGTGATGGTTCAAATTTGAGCTTAATCAGCCTAGTAGTTGCTGAGATATTGACCAATGAAATGCGAGAATGGAAATGGCCAAAGCAAGAAATAAAAAATAAATTTTATTTATGGTATAAAATCTATTCCAGGTGTCCGGACATGATAAATAGATTTTATTCTATTTGTGAATATTCTGGGATTATCCCCAGTTTATTCTGGTTTTAAGTTGGGTGAGTAACAATATTATTATTCTCTAGAGTAATACTTAAAGTAGGTAGGGTATGATGTAATCTTCTCACAATTTTCCTGAACTATTTGAAAGTATCTACCTAGTACTTTTTTAAGTACATTATGTACTCACTATTAAAAATTAATATGTACATACTCTTTTGAGGTTGAGGAAAAAGGCGGCACCACCTCCAAAGGCTCATCCAGTACAATTTTGGTGGGAACATAAACATTTTCCTGCCCAGACCAAATCCTACAGGGAGTACATAGGAACCAGTTTGAAACATAGTACTTTTCAATGCATTTGAACACAAGACATACCGTGCATACAAAAGGCTTTTTTCCTGCAACACCCTCAATATCACACTAGGTCACCATGGAAAAGGCCTCCCATTTTCCCAAACATTGAACGAATGGCTGCATGCAATTTTTGTTAGTAACACCTAACAAATCAGAAGTTATGATGTCATCTCATAGTCCATTCTGAAGAGTTGCTCACCCTGCTCACCCTACTAAACAGTGACTAACCTAGGTTGCCCCTTTGAGAAAACTTCACCCAAAAACCTTCCACATGGAGAATTTAAATTTTTTCCATAGCTTAAAGCTTGTTTGCTAGCTTTTGTGACTGTTTGTCTTAAACACCCTTGTAGCTACTAGCTTGTAGGTGACTGTGTGGGTTGGTCTGTCAATTGTTTTCTTTTTGTTGACATCGTGCTTCTGCTAGATCCTTGACTCTTGTGAGGAATTCTGCTTGCATGTTGACATGGTGTGCTGGGGTGGTGTTTGGTGAAATAATCTGCCAAATTCGTTTTCCCCAGCCTCCAATAAATTCAAAATTGGCCCTGCGCCTTGCGGTCATGGAGCCAGTGGAATCTCATGTCCATTGCCTTTGTTTGCTTGGGTTGGATTTTATTATTTATTATTCCCTTGGCCATTGTGCTGTCCATTTGGATTGACATACATGGTTGGGGGTGTCCCATTTTGGTGAGTATCTGGTGGAGGTATACACCTTCTTTTGCATTGTGAAACAATGCTCCCAGGTCTGCTTTTGCTGCTGATGCCATTACTGCCTTGATGATTGTTGCGGTTGTCATGATGGCACCATTGTTGGGAGGCATTTGGTCATTGTTTGAGAAGAAGAAGTGTCCCCCCGCACAGCTTCTTGCATTCTTTTTGTTGCAGTATCCCACGTCACTGTGTATTTATTATTGCTACCTCCTGTGTTTCACAATAGTCTAACAGTTGTTTGATTGTTTCCATCATGCGTTGCATTGGTTTTGCCTGTTTGGTGGTGATGGCGCTGAGGGCTGGAAGAATGGTGGCGTCGACGGCTCTCACATAGTACAAGAGGGTCCCCGCTACTGCCTGCTCGTATTTGATGTCCTCCGCATTGAGGGGGGGGGGTGTCTCTTCGTCGATGGTGTATTGTTGTTTGGCTCTGTATTTTACTTCGACGTGGTGATGGGATGAGTTCTGGACTTTTGTTGTTTTTTTTGTGTTTGAACCTCGTCATTGCTTTCTCTAGATATCCTGGCATGTGAAGGTGGACGTTTCCATTGTTGTAGTCCCATTCAATGGGGAGTCTTATATATTTTGTTGCTCCTGGATCCACTGTGATTGTGTAGTCTTTTGGAGTGCATTGATTATGTGCTCTGCATAGTTGTTGCTCACAATCTTTATCGCAAAGTTGTCAACCACTAATGTAAATGTCATTGCTCTACTTTCGTGTGTCCATAGGCCCGGGATAATTTTGCTTTGATGCTAGCCTCTCTGCGAGTAACTCCTGTGCAATGATGCCTGCTTGAGGTAAGCCATAAATCCCTTTTCGTATCTCACAGTAGACATACTTGTCTTCTGAGATTATCTCTCGTTGTTTGTATTTTTCTTTTATCTTGTCTGGTATGCCTGATTCCTTGAGGTGCATGTATTCCCAACATTTCATTGGTGTGTTCAAGTAAAAGTCCTTTACATCGATCATGATGCACCTTGCTTCCGGCATGGAGATGATGCTGTTTGCCAAACATTTGAATAAGGTCATGTCCACTGTGGGAGTGCCTACATCTTCAGGGTAGTTGATGTGGTCACCTCCTGCGGTGAGTCTGGTGTGTTCCTTTTCCTCTTTGTTTGGCTTTAAGTTGCAACTGAAACTTGTGTATGTCACATCTTTCCATTGTTCTGCTTGGACTTTGCTCTTGCTGATGAATCGGATTGTGTCTGTTCCTTTTACTCTGCCTCCAACCCCCTACATGAGCCTTCCAAATTCATTGGCTGTGGATTGTAACCAGACTTCTTTGAGTTTGGGGTTGCAGATTAGTTGGCCATAGTTGCGGTAGTTCTTGATGTCTTCATCATACATGAGTTGTATTCGTTCTCGTCTGGGGGTGTCACGTGAGTAAATTTGGTGACGTTGGTGTATTTGTGCTCTGTTTATTCTGGCGTGTCGTAATCTTTCTCTCAATTTGCTGCTCTCCTCTGGTCGCACTTTTGTTGTGAGTGGTATGGGTTTGTCTACGGTTGCTGACGTGATTGACTTGCGCGTCTTGGTTGTTGTTGATTGTCATGGCACCCTTGATTCCAGCTGCATCTCCTGCATTGGCTTGCATGACTTGTTGAATGTTACCTTTGCTTCTGTCAGTGGTTGTCTCCGCACCCTTGGTTCCTGCTGCATATTTCCTGTTGTGGCTCTCTTGTTTCATTTGCCACTGTTGCTGTTGCTTTGGTCGTTGGGGTTGTGGGTAAGTTTTGTAGGATTTTGTCCATTTTCTGTAGTACCTCAATTTCTTCTGTTCCCTTTTTGTTTCTCCTCTCTTTCAATGCTTGTGTCAGGTCGTTTAGCGCTTTGACTATGGTGTCTTCTGGGGCTATAGTAGGTTGTGTGATGTGTTTATGTTTGAAGTGCACTGTGTCAGTCACTCTCTCACTCCTTGTCTTTTTGACGTAAATGACATGGCATCTGTAGTGCTCGAGTGACGTTTGTAGGTACCATCCCTTGGTAGCATTTGCTGCCCATGAGTTTTTTCTTTCTTTGCTCTTGTGGACCTGTACTGCGCACTCCATCGGTGCTAGGAGCATCTTGTTGTAATTGAATGCACCATTGATGTATTGGTATGCTGAGACTGTGGGAGTACATTTAATTGTCATAGCATGTTGAGTGTGAGAACTGTCTAAGGTAAGAGTAGATCCCATAAGTTCATGGGAAAGTTGTTGTCCACCCCCGCTAGTACTGCCTTGAAATGGTTCTTGTTTGTATTGCCCTTTCCACCAGATTTCTTTGGTGGTTGTCAGGTGGTACCATTTGGAGGGTGCAGTGCTTTCATATTTTGGTTTTGTATGCTGCTGGGGCTTCATTATCAAGGATGTGGATTGTTGGTTTGACTGTCCCAGATGCTGTTAGCCATTCCCACACTGTCTGGTAAGCTTTGATGATTGGTCCTTGTGTTTTATTTTTCATGGGTTCTGCATCGATGTAATTTTCATCTACCTCCACTAACACCATTATGTATTGGTTTCTTCTCGTCGAGTATCGTTTTGCTGGGATTGTGGATTTTATGAATACGTCTTTGAGTTTCTTTTGTGAGTGTTCCGCATTCACTGCTAGGCCCACTAGGTAGATTCTTGGATTTGTTGGACTGATGAAATCTGTGCCTCCCATCATGGTGTTGTACTCAGTCAGGTCCATGATTATTCCAATGTGGCCGTGGTTTCCTCCACCCAAGGTTGTTGGGATGTTTGTGAGAATTGCAATGATCTCCTTTTTGAGGGTTGTAAGGTCGTGGCTAGTTGGTTGGCCATGGATTTTGGTCACCGTTTCTTTCCTGATTTCATCGCAGATTTTGGTTCTAATTCCCATGCTTTCTGGCCTGTTGTCTTATGCTTTTGTTTGTCTGATAGTTAATCACTACTAAACAGTGACTAACCTAGGTTGTAATGAATAGGTGAGTAGCTATTTATGAGACTAGGTTGGTCTTTTCCCTTTGGGAAAATTTCACCCGAAAACCTTCCATGTGGAGAATTTAAATTTTTTTCATCGCTAAAAGCTTGTTAACTAGCTTCTGTGACTGTTTGTCTAACAAAAGGTGAGTGACGTTGCCAATGATGATACGAGGGGCAATGACGTGAGCAACAATGATGATGATGACAAGAGTGACAATGACAAGAGATGAGATGGAGGATGCCTTGTTTTTTTGTGCTGCCCGTGACATGATATCCCTGGCGGCACAAAAGGTGGGTATGGCAACAATGGAGGACCATCGCTTCCGCTCCTTCTTTGGGGCATGGTTTCAAATTGTAAAAATGGTGTTGACTCGGGGAAGGTGGCCTGCACCCCAAAATTTGCAAGCCGAAGCATCTGCTTTGGTCTCTCTATTTTTTGAAGGTTTATCCATGCGAGGGCCCTGGATGTGCCACTGTTGGCGGGTCAAGGGGCTTCTGTTGACACCAAGATGATGCAGAAGTGGGTGTGGCTCCTATTGGAGCGCATCTGTGAGCTGGCAGATGAAGTGGTAAGTCTTTTATTGTTTTTATTATCACACTCGACATCATCTAACCTTGCCGTATGTCCCCCCTCTCTCACGAAACCACAGATTGTGTTCGAAAGCCATCTCAAACATGACATTGGAAACAATTGTCTCATGACAATCAATGGAACTGACTTTCATATCCAACAGAAGGGGGGCGCCAAGAAGGGGAACATTTTTGGTTCCCACAAGTATGGCTGCAAGTCCGCACTATGATATGAGCTTGGCGTAGACATCCTCACCGGGAATTTGGTGTGGGTTGGGGGGCCATACCCCGCTGGTGCCTGGACGGATGTCAAACTCTTCAATGACATCCTGTCCCACCTCCTTGAGCCGGGCAAGTGCATCAAAGCCAACAGTGGCTACATCGGCTTCCTGGACAAGGTCAAGTGTCCCAACAACAGCTGCAATCCTGTTTAGAATCTTGGCATGCAGTTGGCAGCCAGGTCTTGGCACAAGACATTTAATGGCCAGCTCAAGAACTGGGGCATCCTCAAGAGGGTGTACCGCCATGACATTACCATACATGGGATGGTCTTTTATGCATGCACTGTGATCATGCAGCTCGCTATCACAAACGTAGAGCCCCTATTTGAGGTTGAGTATGGGGACAAGTAAGAATAATTATTTTAATAATACACTCTAGAAGTAACACCTTGTAACACTCTTAGTAACACTTTATTTTCATACACTAATTACTCTGAAATAGGTAATTCTACTAAAAAATCCCGTAACCCTTCTTTTGTTACTTCCCTCAACCTCACTCTCATCCGCATTTTTTTTAGCGTAAAAGTACTATACCTGCTTACGATAGATAGATACAACAATAATAATAATAATACCGCTCTTATAACAATTGAAATGGGTCGCTTCCTAAGGGTTATCTAAGGGTTATCTAAGGGTTAGATAAGGTTAGATAAGGGTTAAATAAGGGCTAGGTAAGGGTTGGCTAAGGGTTGGGAATTTGCTGCCCATCGAATAAAAACACTCTGTAGCCACCACCACCCGATGCCCTCCCTCTCCGCCACCTATCATCCGGAGGCGCCGCCCCCCAACCCCATTGGCCATCCCTCCCATTGGCAATGCTTCCCCCCACTTTTGCCACCGCCACAGGATGCTGATTCTGTGACAGACATGATGGTCGCAACAAATGAGGGTGACAGCAATGTTGATGTCTATGATGACGTGAGAGGGGGGGGGGAGGATAGGCATTGATTGTAGGCTTGGGTAAGGGGGGCAGATGCTGCCAGGAGGGAGACATGATGAACAATGATGACAACAGCCCACAATTAAACAAAAAACAACAATCAACAAATGATGGTATGCCATTTTGAGCCCTTCATGCCTATGGTGGTATTGGTTGGGGTCACGAGGGAGGGTATTGAGATCACCACTATGTGCATGTCGAAACTGCAGTCGCAATGGCCAAATTGGAGTTGCATTGCCCATACGGTAACATGAGCATTGTGTTGTATTGAAATTGACTTTGGATGAATTGCATGTACAGGTTGGAAAATTTGCCCTGGAGAGCAAGGAGCCCACTTGCTTCTTCACCTACTGATCCATCAATACAGGTCAAATTGGCAATGAGTCTCAAGGCCGCACTGATGAAGTACGGAATCGATGGCAAGGACGATGGCAATTGGGATGGGTGGGATGCCAACATCCCAATCCTTTCCACAAAGGAAGATTGCATCTCCCTTGAACTCACCGTACTGGTACTGGTGGCGTCCATTCACGGGAGGGTCCAACTTGCCATGTCAGAGAAGGGCAAGGATGGGCAGAATTGCACAAAGACTAAATTAGTCATGGCCATAGAGGACACGTCCCCCTGTGCCATCACCATTTTGTTCAATTACTTTGGCGGTGGTGGGAATGACAGCTACATGTGGATGGAGCTGGAGGTGATCTTTGACTTCCATGTCGTTGTCCTTGCCACAGTTGCATGCATGACGTAAGCCATTTTATTGTACAATATTTACGTACATTTGGCACGCCTGGCATAAGGCCAGATGCTAGTGTCAAGTTCCTTTTTTTGGTACAATGCTCATTGTACCTTAATAAAACTGCCAACAGGTTCCTATGTAGACATTGGTGCTTGAATGAGAGTTTTATGTCCAGTTTTTGCGCTCGAGCGTCCCTCCAGCTCCACATGCACATCACATGCATGTTCCTTCACCCCAGTCACTTGCTCACACCTTTCTCCCATAGTATGGATGAATATCATGCCAATATTTGATGGGTTAGGGCCTCTTGCATTGCATGCCCTGATGCATTGCAAACATGGTAAAATTGGACACATGATGTGCTTTTTTTGTTTATGTTGCCATTGCAGTAATTGCTGCCATCATTGCCCCACCTCCCACCTTTGTTGATGTCAGAAGCGGTGGTGGGACAAGCTGACATGGCAGGGGGATGATGGCGGTGCACCATTGGCAACAGAGGCTATGGCAGAGGTGGTCATGGTGGTCATTGTTGCAGCTGGCATGATGTAAAAAAACAACAATCAACTACCTTTTTTGTTGGCAGCAATTGGGGGGGGAGTAGTTGACCTAACCAACTTGTCAACTCACTCATTGCTTGACAATGATTTGGACATGGGGGGGGGGGTCATCAAAGGACGATTGCGGCGTCCTGTTGCCAGTTAATCACAGCGCCACTGGTGATGCTCTGTCATTGGCGGAAGGATGATAGTGGAGGAGGTTGGGAGGAGGAGAGGGGGGGAGATGAACACAAGGACAGCAACAACGATGACGATGAGGAGGAGGAGGACAATGACTCAATGGTAGCGCATCTGTGGTCTCCAGCAATAGAAGTGGCAGCAGCAATGGCGATGGCAGCCATCATTTTTGACTGAGTAGGTCAGATGTAGAAAAATAAAAATCAGCTCTATGTTAAACTTTGTCAGTGGAAGAAGAATGTCATCGGTGAGGACAACAGGAGTGGGATGAAAAGAGGAATGTTGGAGGAGGTGGAGTATTTTTGGTGACAGTTGCACTCATCATGCCATGATGCCAAGGGGATGTGGTGGGGAAAAGGATGGGAGAGGAGAAGTGTTAGGGTGTGGCTCTGGAACGATGGAGAAGAGATGCCACTGTGGCGGCGGTGGGTGTCGTGGATGCGGAAGGTGAGAATGGGGACGTGACCATGGCCCCAGCAGAGCCATCTTACAGGCCCCAATAATGTTATAATCCACCCCAACATTATGTCATCGTAACTCACAGAGGCGGCCAAGGGCCAAGATGACATTGATCAATGATGACGACAATGTGGGGGGTTTGGGGGCGGTGGGGATCAAGTGGGCTGTGGCACTGCAGCAGAACAATGTCATTGTTGGTGGGAGGGGTCACACAATGGGCAGGGGGAGAAGAACGACAATGACAACAAGGATGACAAATACGACAATGGCAGCCCCCCGTTGATCATACACCTTCACAAATGAACAATCAACATCCTCAACTACCCTGTCATGCTGCGAGCGCTCGCAGATGAGTGCGTCATGGATTATGGGAAGGAGCTGGTCCTGAAAATAAAAAAGACGATATATGGTAGGGTGATGATGACCTCGCCATCCATACAACGTCAATCAAGACTTGGGAGGACAATGGTGGGCATGCTTGAATCACAATAAGGATGAGGCAGAATGAGCTATGGACAAGGAGGGAAAGCCTAAAGAGTCAGTAGGAGGAATCTATGAGGAAGTTGAGGGGAATGGAGGCAGCGGGGAGGGGCATAGAGGATGTGGAGGAGGCTGCAGGAGTGAGAGCACATTATGAGTCAAGCTCATGCACATCTTTTTTGGGACATTTTTGGATGAGGCAAAAAAGGCCCTTGAGACATCTAAGATGGCCATCTGGACCCAGTGCTACCAAAACTAGTACCCTTTTGGGGTTATTTTTGCAAATCATATCATATCCTAATACTAGTAACTTATGAAGATTTGCAAGGTATAAGTTAGTTGAAAACGCCCTATACTGTACAACATATTGTACCAGTACAACAAAAAGGGATACGACACTACCGTAAAAGTCGGGGCATAAGAAATGCCGGGGCATAAGAAACATTTCTTCTTTTCTTAGATAGTGAGCCCCCTCTATGTACATCTTAGTGGCTCCCCATCTTGCTTCTCTTGATCTGCTACGTCTAGACCTTACTACAAGGCCACAGACGTTCTCATATTGAGGAGAGCTTTCCGGCAATCCCCTACATGCCCTGGTTGGGCCTGGGTGTGCTTTATGGTGCACCCCTCCTCTTCCAGCACACATCAAACAAACAAGTGAGTGCACACAACTCACACAAATTGCCCCACCATGGAGGCCTCCTCTCACAGCCACTGGCAGTGCAGCACTTGCACTTATGCTGAAAATAAGTGGGCTGCAGTCGAGTGTAAGATGTGTGGCACGGCCATATGTGCGAAGCGCCCGGCGTCACCCATTCCGGCCTCCGTTGCAGTCGCTCCGAAGCCGAGCAAGCTGTCGAGGAAGGCAGCGGCGGCAAAGAAGAACCTCCCCCCCAAGATCCTCCTCCGCCCACGCATCCTTCTGGAGTCATCATAGATGTCATCGGGACAAACAGGGGCGATTGTGGGCACTCCTGCAAGGAGCACCCTGATGCCTGCAGCACAGCGGTTCTCGCGGACGACATCATCATCTGCATCCAAAAGGAGCAGATCCTCATCAAGGACTGCCTTTTAGGGAAGGGGAAGATGAAGGAGGAGACGGTGCTCACCATCAACTGGGTGAGCGACGGCATCAATCGATGCCGTGTTGGCTTCCTCCCCAAGGTGTACATCCCACATGCAAAGCTGTGGGACGGTGTCTTGTGCCAGGTGGTGTTCGTTGGCGGCACATAAGAAGAGTGCTCTCGCATCTTCTTAGGATCTGCCACGTGGCACTGCCCTCCTAGTAGTTGGCGATCTGACAAATTAATTTACCCTTTGGCGAGTCCCGCCAAGCCAGCTCTCTAAAATTTGGTTCCAAACGCCCCAAATTTTGTGTCAGAGTCGCCCTCACAAAATAGTCGTTCGCGCTCCTCTGGCACATCTTGCATCAGAGAATGCTCTCTGCTTTGCTCGCTAGTGTAGTGATAACACTTCTAGCTCACAATTTCCCTGCTCCAAGAGGTCCTTCATTGGTTTTCTGCCTTTCGCGATACATTGTAGTGTATCGTGCTTTTGTGGTGCTCCATCGATTAAGAACTCATTCCTTTCACTCTCCCATCAAGCCATCATGACAGCCCTTTCCACGCCCATGCACGAGATGACGTTTGTCCCTCGCGCACTTGTCGTTGTTCAAGTTGGACGCCTCCAGGTGTCGCTGTACCCCGTCATTGAGCCTTCCATGCCTGTCTTCGAACGTGCCCATGCGTTCCAGGTAGCGAAGAGTGCCCTCGAAACCCTGCCCATCGACAAGCGCCAGATCCTTGATGCATTGGGCGCTCAGCTCAATTGCAGCGCCATCGTCGATGGCCTTATGCATGACTGGCGCTACCTCTTTGATTCGACATGGTTTGACTTCAGCCAGCTCACGATTGTCAGCTTCCACAACTCGGCCGGCAATCAAATTAACAACACGACGATTGCGGGGAACGCGACGATCCTCCTCCCCGTCGCCAATGGACCAGTGGCAACCTGTCGCCAGCCGGACGTCCGTTTCGTTCGTGTCACTTCGAACGTCGATTTTTCTAGCCTCGTTCGTATTCCGAACTATGGCCCCGTTGTCCTCCGCGTCGGGTTCTACATCGAGCTACCGCAAACCACCGTCGGGATGATCAACGGGAACGGCGTGGCATATCAGCTCACGACATGGCATGGTGCTGCCGATCTTAGCACGCTCTCACGTGACGACGTCCGCACGTTAATCCTCGAGCCTTGTCTCCAAGATGGGCCCATCCTGCTTCGACCTGCTGACTTCAATCTTGGCGAGGTCAACATCGATCCGACAACGATTCGCGAATCTATTTCGACCAAGATTTTGACGCTCGGCTTTCGCCAGATCTGCGCGTCAGTCTTCACCCAGCTGTGCCCCGGCTACAGCGATCAGCCGCACGCCGTCCTCGAGCACATTCGCCAGACTACAATTGGCCCAGACGGTCAGCCGGTCACTGCGACCGTGGTAGAATATTATCAGCGGATGTGGAATGCCGCGCGACCTTTCGTCGCCGACCACACCTACGCGATCAGCGTCTGTGACCGCTTCATTCAAGGCCTTGCCCCAACACTCATCCCTGCCTTCCGCCGGTATTATCCTATGCATTCCGTGGTACACAATCTGGCCGGCGCTTATCAACGCCAGCAACTGCCAATTATCCTCGCAGCGGCGCAGGCCGCCGAGGACGAATGCAAGCATATACAGGATGTTGCGCGTGGCATGCTCCAGAGTCAAGGCTTCTTTATTAATTCCGCAGGCGCACTCGTGAGCCAAGCCGAGAAGACCCTGGCGCAGCACGCCCCTCCCACAAAGAAGAACTGTTGGGGATGCGGCGGCGATCACTCGTGGATGACCGCCGGTAAGGTCACGTGCCCCCGCGGGTCAGAGCCTTCAGTCATCGCAGCCGCCAAGCAGAAATACGAGGAGTACAAGCGCAACAGCAAATCACCTGTCGGTACTCGCCGTCGAGGGAAGCGCGGGAATCAGGACTCCCGCAATTCCGCGGCTAAGAAGCCGGTGTTAGCAGCGGACACTTCATCCACCAGTAGCAACACGACTTCATCTGTGACGACCATCAGCACCGGAGCATCCGACAAGAATGTCGGCCCTCAGGTGTTCATGCTCAGCCTTCCGATTCCGGTTTTCAGCATGACACCGCCGTCGCGCCGAGTCCTCCCGGTCCCTATCCAAGCCGCGTTCCCTCACATCACACTGCAGCTCGGTCTGGAGCTGAATTGCGGGAACTGTCCTGCAATCCGATGCGTCGTCGACACCGCGGCGGCGCTTACGACGGGTAACCTTCATTTCTTCGCCGCGATTGCGAAAGCGTACCCTCACACCGTTGCCTCCATTCACAGCCCCAACGATTATTCACCGATTACGTTGAGTGGCATTGTTCAACAAGGGGGCGAATCCGTTACCACTGACCTTTCGGTAGGGTTCCAGTTTCACCTCCCATATTTGACCCGTGAGGGTAACCCCACCAGCCTCGTCGTGGCGACGGGCTGCGACGTCACGGTCAACGTTATCCTGGGCTTGCCATTTATCACCCAAACGAAGATGGTTATCGA
Organism: Cyclostephanos tholiformis; assembly: GCA_036939975.1. NCBI lineage: Eukaryota > Bacillariophyta > Thalassiosirophyceae > Thalassiosirales > Thalassiosiraceae > Cyclostephanos > Cyclostephanos tholiformis. The sequence goes on along the minus strand of JALLPB010000028.1, from coordinate 6,421 downwards.
CACCGCTGACCAGGTTGCAGAGTGTCGTGCCTTCGACTCACCTCCGTTCACCATCGATTTTCGCCGCGCAATGTGCGCCGTGCCTGCGGTGAACGAGGAGGTCGCAGCGGCGAATGCCGCCCATTACCATGATATTGTCAAGGAGGTGGAGAACATTGAAGCTGTGTTTGCGGCAAAAACCGCGGCATTTCATGCACGCAAGCAGCCGGCTTTTCTCCCTCCCAGTATCCTCCTCCCCGCCAAGCGGGCCAAATCTGTCGAGTTCGACACCAGCATGGACAGCACCACTAGTACGGTGACTGCCAGCTCGGCAATTGCCGACGTCACGATTGAGAATTACGTCGATGACATCTCCGTGACTTTTGGCGACCTACCCGACTCAGCGTGAGTGCGCGCTTTATCGCTGAGATCTGTTATGCGTCGATGCTTTAGGACCTGGCTATTCACGCCATCCTGCGATTAGTGGCTCGTGCTTGCAAGATATTAAATGCCCTAATCTTATATAACCCATTGCTTATTTTTCTCGGGTTTCATTATAATCACCTATTTATCAGGTTGGACCGGCTGCAGCAACCGGATTCGGGCCCGCCTCCAATTTTTCACGCCGCCCCGCCTACCGGAGAACCGATCCGCGTCGCCCGTAAGATTAAAGGCCGGAAACGTCCGAACGTTTTCCTCGACGACCGCGGGTTCCCGGATCAATCCAACGAGTTCGATATAATCCTCCATAACGTGACAGGTGGCCCCATCTTGCGGAAGCGGCAGCATCCAGCCCCGCCTATCGACGATGTCGACCCTCGCTTCCATGCTGTTTACGACGAATCTCTCCACGGTCATAAACTTCGAACGGAACTGGACCTGTCACACCTCGCATCAAGGCTGCGCACGAAGGTGTACGCGCTATTGATGAAATATTGGTCCGTTTTTGACGACAAGGGACAATTCATCCCCGTCAAGGACTACAAGTGTTCCATCGACACTGGTCGCGCGCGACCCATCTGCGTGAAGAATATTAATTACGGGCCACGCGAAACACCCATTATGCGACGTTGCATCACGTCTTTGGAGAAGCTAGGCCATATTCGTCAGATCCACAGCGGTGGGTGGCTCTTCAAAGCCCTGCTTGCGCCGAAACCCCACCAGGAACACGTTCGCCATATCGACGACTTCGTCTGGCGTTTTTGCGTCAACTATATCCCTCTGAACCAGGTTACTCGTCCCGTTGCCTATCCCATCCCTCGCTGCGATAGTGCCGTCTCCCTTACCTTCAGCAATGGTCGCTGGATGTGGCTGTGGGACGCACCGCAGGGGTACCATCAAATCGGCGTCGAAGAGGACTCACAAGAGAAGCTGGCATTTGCCGGCCCGGACGCGACGAAGTGGACCTACAACGTGATGCCATTCGGCCCGGTCAATGGACCTGCAACATTCATCGCATTCATCCATGACATGGATAGTACGTGGAAATCGTTAGCCACGGACACGGGCCTGACGATAAACGAGGACACTAACACGAATATTATCGTGGACGACATCCTCAGCTGGGCCGATTCGGAATCAGCTGCACTTCTTTATATGGAATGCCAGCTCCGCGTGTGCCAATCGCAAAACCTCTCCCTCAGCCTGAGAAAATCTCGTATTTTCCCGGAACGATTCGAGTTCGTGGGTGTGGACGTATGCGCCGATGGTAATCGCCCCGCCATGTCCAAACATCAGCTCCTAAACACCTGGCCCAAACCCATCATTATCCGGGATATTGCGAAGTTCGTGGGATTCATGCAATTTTACTCCCGCTTCATTCCCAATTTTGAGGTTAGGATTACACCACTCCGGGAGTTGCTACGCGAGGAGTACACGCTGACTATTGGGAACCTCTGGTCCTCAGACGCGGCAGCCGCTTGGGACGATATGCGCCACGCCGTCCTCAAAGATCCATGCCTGCGTCGCTACGACCACCGCAAATTACTTGTCCTTCGCACCGATTTCTCGGCGGAGGGTATGGGATACGTTGCGTGCCAGCCGGCCGATGACGAGGTTTCGCAGTCAGCAATGCACAGATGTCTCAGTGGCGGTACCTTCGATTTCATGACGAAGGATTCTACTGCGCAGCTCCACCCGGTCGCGTTTGGGTGCCGCCGCACACGCGGCAACGAGAAACGCCTCCACTCCCATCTCGGCGAAGCGTTCGCCGGTGACCTTGCCATCAATAAATGTCGACATATGTGCTTCGGTCAGCGATTTGTTTGGTTAACCGATTGCTATGCTTTGAAGTTCATTTTGTCGTATGACGGACGGAACCCCGCAATTTTGCGGCTACAGATGCGCTTTATGTGCTGGGATATGATCATTGAACATCGTAACGACGTTTGCCTCACTGACGCTGACTACTTCTCCCGACTCGGCGCGGATCTGTGTTACGATCCACTTTTGAAGGAGTATGTCCAGCAGGTTCACGCTCTCCGTCAACGCAGCCCGGCTCCAACGATGATGCCCATCCCACCCGAACATCAGCCATATTTTCGGGGACCGCGCGTAAATACGCCTAAACCTGCCCATCCGCCGCCTCCGTGCACTGCACCGCTGCCGGCTCCCGCGGCTTCCTCGCCAGTTGCTGCCAATGGCTCCCAGCACCTCGCCAACTGGCCGGTCGTGATCGAGTCATCCGCAGCTCTGCCACCATCTTCACGTGCGGCAGCGTGCCTCTACAATTCCGAAATTACGCGCGCTGGTGGCATGCTCGCGCGGTTCACGTGGGCAGTCTACGGCTTCAATAGCGGCCACTTTCTCGCCTCAATCACCGATGGCGGTCTACCTTTTCGGGTTGTATTAGCCTGCGATCCATATGTCAACGGTCGCAGCCTCTTCCGCGAATTGACAGATTGTCCGACCGTCGTTGATGGCGCCAGCGCGCTCCTCGACCATGTGCGAGCTTCGGGTATAACGTCCCCTTTGACGGGTTATCTCATCCACTCGCACAGATACAACAGCACCGAGCCGACGACCCGTTTTTGGGATCTTCAATGCAATATCGTCCGCCAGTTGCACATAATTCGATCACTTTCGATGGTTGTCGCTTTTGTCCACCCTGATCATGATAGCCGCTCTGTGACGATTGCTTTTGTCAAGAGATTGGCTGCCGACGGATGGGTGTTCCATGATACGAGTGTTGATTATCTCGCCTATGGCGATTCTATTCCCGGTACCTCACGACTACTTATCGGAGTGCACTCTAACACGGAGGAGAAGTGCGCAGCATTTGAGCTGAAGACGCCCCCTCCCATTCCGCCACGGCCTCTGGCGCGATTCCTCTGGGCTCCATTCAACCGGCCGGAGCACGCGTTGTCGTACGCCGACGGGGACGCATCGTTCAACCTTCATGCTGTAAATGATTGTGAACTGCCGCCAGTCCGGGTTAGCCCAGTTAGCGACCGAGCACAATCGACATTACCACAAGGGGTGCGTTATAAGTATTACCTCCACCGTGCTCACGATAACCCCTCGATCGTCTCCGGGTCCGCTGTCGCGTGCATCGACGGGCTCTGCCCTCCTTACGATCCCACAAAGAACTCGAATCTGTTCGGGCACTTCTTTGGGATCGAATTCTTTCACAGCGACAACAATTACGTCCGATCAATCTCGCCATTTGAGTTTGCGCGATGCTTCCGTCTCGGGGATGAGCTGACGTATAAACTCTCTCATCCATCCAACCATTTTTGTTTTGACGCCGGCATTCCCGCGCTCACGTCCGCTCGAATATTTGACCAAATCCATGAGCGGTGCATTCACATTCGGTCTCGAAACTTCGAGATTCAAGAACCCACTCAGTTCGCCGCACCCGCGGCTTGTGTTCAGTCATTTCTCAATGGGGCGATTGGCATTCGCCTCCCGGACCGCGATCGCTGGATTAGTGCTTACAACGACGACCCAGAATTACGTGCGGTACTCGGATTCGTCGACAACCCTGGGACAATCTCCCCACGCAACCTCGAAGCGGCTAAACTCAGCCCTACATACCGGCAGGCATTGCGCCTAGCTCAAATCAGGCTGGAAAATGGTGTCTTGTTCCTTCACGAGCCGATTGTTAGCTCCGACTCGTATACAAAGCTTCAGCTGGTTCCGAGGGACCTACGAAATATCGTCTTCGTCGCCTTCCACAGCAACCCCCTCGGCGGGCACCTCAACGCGACGCGTACTTTACATCGTATTCGCCTCCGGTTTTATTGGCCGCGCATGTACACCTATATCAAGAAGATGTGTGAGGCCTGCCCTGGGTGCGCTTTGACGAACCCTACTCGTGCGAAATCGCGCGAGCTCATGTATAACTTCCCTATCGAAGCCCCTTTTTTGGTCCTCCATATCGACGGGTATCAAGCCGGGAAGGAATCAGGCTTCGAAGGGTCGTCACATTACCTTATCGCGTGTTGCGGAATGTGTACGTTTGCGGTCATGGAGCCGATCACGAACGCAAACTCAACGTCGTATGCATCCGCCATTATGAAGATTATCCTTCGCTTTGGTTTCTGCCATACTTGCGTGCTTGATAAAGACAGCAAGTTCTTTGGAGTCTGTCGGGAGGCTCTCGACCTCCTTAAAATTGATTGTCACGTTCTCAGCGGAGGGAATCACAATCCGATGATTGTTGAACGCCTGAACCGCTACCTCAACGAAGGACTTCGGATCATGACCAACGAGCGCGATTCCAATCGCATCGCACTGGAAGCAATACTCCTCCTCATCTACGCTTGGAACTCTTGCCCCGTGCCCGGCACGGACATATCTCGTAGCATGGTTGCTGTCGGGCGGGAATTTGCATTTCCAATCGATTTTGCATCAGGCAAACACGCCGAACTTTATTCGGCCCCAGGGACCGTTGAGTCCTACTCAAAGCAGCTAGCCGAGCGGCTGTCGAGCTGCCGTATGATCGCTGATCTCCTCGTTCGCGAACAACGATGTTGGCACCGCGAACTCGTCAACTCGCGTCGACCCGACCCTCGCGTTTACGAGGTTGGGGACATTGTTTTTGCCCGACGTGCCACCCGTTCAGATTCAAAGCGTGGCCGGGTAGATAAGCTCATGCATCCCTATACCGGACCCTGGCGGATTGTCAAGTCGCTCTCTGGCGCGTCGTACGAGTTAGAATTCGCAACCGACACGAAACGACGCGACAAAAAGCATGCGTCCGACCTCTCGCCTTACCCTCCCGAACTAATTCCCTTTCAACCATTGGACGGTCCGGATAACAGGTATAGCCAGCTTCACAAACCTTTTGGGTCGATGCCTTACAAAGAGGCGGGTATCACCGGTTTTACACCCCCGCGACCATTTGCCGTTGCATCGCATTTCGCCAGACACGGCGACTTTAAGGATTTTCATTGGCCAACATTGGCCGAGCTCAACGACGAACTTGATCACGACTTTGCATGGAAAGACGACGCCGAGCGCATTCGCTATTTTAGCCACGATGTCGTTGATGAAGAGATCGTGATGTACCATGGGCCTCCTCCGGCGCCGGCTAACGTTCACCAGCCTGCAGTCCCTTCCATCAGCACACTCGTCAAAGCCATTCTTGACTCGACCGATCGCCTTTTCTTTGTTTCCCACTCTCTAGGTAACCCTTCCGTTCGTGAATGGCGGTTAATCCGTGTGGCCCTTGCCGACAGCACCGCTATGTCCCCGTCGTGCCTTCAAGATGGAAAATTTCTCGTTGAATTCTACATTTTGCATCACGAGGACGTCCGGCACAATGCGACGAATCAACGTTACTGGCTGCAGTACCACCCCTGTTGCGACATCACGACGCCTACTTCATCCACTATGACTCATATGATTCGCCCATCCGACACATCCGAATCCCTTGCCGCCAGGAGTCGTCTTGTGCCTTTCCGCCGATGGCTCAATTTGACGCATTCCGACACATATCTCCACGGACCATTTGATTTCGCTACTATCAATGGGCGCCGGACGCGCGACCGTGTAGCTCAGACCGATTGGGACATTCTCTCCACCCACGCGTCACATTTCTCCAATCCGGTACCCCGGTTCGACTTGCCATCATACTCCATTCACATCGACCTCGGCGTTCATGTCGTCATACACAACCCAACGCAGGCGGCTGCACTTTGCTCCGCCGCGCTCGTCGACACCACTCCTGTCTTCCGGTGACAAAAGGTCTACGAAGTCACGGAGCCCCATTTTTTTTTCTTTGCAGCCAAAAGGGATCCAAGGGCCTCTGCTGGCCTGGGCAATGTGGCCTATATTGGATGGAAATTGCTCGAGATGCATTGAAGCTATATTTTTTTTTAGGGGGGGCGCAGCCTAGCCACGTGCCTTTCGCTTGACTCGGATATCCTCGTCAACATTTGTTTGGGCACATAAGAAGAGTGCTCTCGCATCTTCTTAGGATCTGCCACGTGGCACTGCC